>JAJLUR010000042.1:0-71229 GCA_030674225.1 Blastobotrys terrestris
TCGGGGTCTGAAGTTACCCGCGTTACGCTTGTAGAAAACGCAACGAGAGAAACAGTGCTCGATGAATTCGTCAAGCCATACAATGAGATTATCGATTATGTGACCTTATTTTCAGGAATCACAGAGGAAATTCTTGCAGATGTAACTACCCGTTTGGAGGATGTCCAGCAGAAACTGCTTGAATTGGTGTCTAACAATGACTACTTGGTTGGCCATTCGCTAGACAGTGACCTCACAGCGCTTCAGATCCGTCACCCCAAAATAATCGATACTTCAATTATTTATCATCATCCTAGAGGGCCCCCATATAAGGCCAGCCTCAAAATGCTCACAAGTAAACACCTCAAACGAGAAATCCAAACAGGCACGCATGGACACGATTCGGCTGAAGACGCCATCGCATGTCTGGATTTACTCAACTTGAAATTGCAGAAGGGTGGACAATATGGGCTTCACAAACGTCAAAACATCGACCTGGCCACAAAGCTCACCAAATATAACAAGACGGTGGCCATTGTGGACTACGGAGTTCCACGATGGCACAATGAGCAGGCCAAGGCAGTTATTTCGTGCTCATCTGACGACGAAATTGTGGCCAATACGATCAAATGTTCCAAGAATCATGACTTTGTCTGGGCTAGCTTGAGAGACCTGCGTATCCCCGGTGGCTGGCAGGTTTCGAAAGATGGGAAAGGAGTGGTTGAAAGTGCTGAAGACCTTAATGTAAGTTTTGAAAAGTTGAACAATCGCCTAGCGCGGTTGTACAACGGCCTCCCAGCCAATACTGCTGTTTTGATTTGGTCAGGATCTGGTAATCCGGTGGATATGATCAAATTGCAGAAGCAGAAGAAGGCATTTCATGATGAATACAAGTCCAAGAACTGGGACAAAGTGGAGTCTGCCTGGGGTCAAAAGGAGAACGACAAACTTATACAGGCCACCAGGGCGGCTCGAGCCGGCATCTCCTTCTTGACTGTGAAGACAAAACAAGAGGTTGAACAACAAGAGGAAGAGGTGGGTGCAAGTGTTAATGACCACTATAATGATGACGAACCAACGAAACGACGTAAAAACGAAGAATAAATAGCTCTCTAATATATATGTAATGATAACGTACGGACATAGAATACAGTTGATTCTCCCTATGTTGCAATGATGGCCACCACTCAAACACGGCTATAAATATATTAATATACAGACAACGAATCTTAAATCTCTCTATCTACGATGGAGGAGGAGCCTCTTCCATTGAAACGTCGCCAGCTTCGTCTTGAACTTTTGCCTCTTCATTCGATTTCACCCCATCAGATTTATTGTTTTCTTCCGCCTTATTGTCAACAACCTCACTGTCTTTTGGCTCTTCCGATTTGGTTTGTTCCGCGGGTGTTTTCTCCGAACCATATTCGTTCGAGACTATACCGGGAATTGCTTCTCCCCCGACAGCTCCTCGAATATCAGCAGCTGTTAGGCCACCCTGTTGATTGGTTTCAGGCTCTGGTAAGATAACCTTAGTCTCGGACGATTGCATATCGAGAATATCATCCGGCTCACCGTCTTCGACGGGCACGTAGGTAGAGTCGTCTATAGGCACCCAGGCCCGGATCTTAAATTCGATCGTGCCAGTACTAGCCTTTTGGGGGTCTGTCTGTCCTTCACCTGGAGCTGGAGTACCAGATTGGGACTGTGCCTGCGAATTTTGCTGCTGCTGTTGATGTTGTTGCTGCTGCTGAAGTTGCTGTTGTGCCTGACTTAGTTGTGGTGTGACCCATTCCCTACTCCAATGGACTATCTTTTCATCCACGTCAACTGCGTAGGATGCATGATGACGGCCAGATTGCTTGTATAAGGAACGTCGGGACATAGTTAGCTACTGTGTGGTGGACGCGTTGGAGGGCTTTGGGAGAAAAAAAATAAGTGGTGAAGGTGTTAGTGCTTTGTGGGAACAGAGAAATCAATACAGGGGGAGGTTGTGCGTGCGCCTCCGGTGACTTTCTTTTCTCTGGAATGAAGCAAAAAGTTAGCTCTCCTAGGGATCTGATATATGCTTCTGTTCAATGAAAAGAAAACCGCTAGCCGGTGGGCGTTTGACCTGGTAAATAAAGGTAAAAAAGGTATCTACCGGTTCCCTGGCGTCTAAAATTCCCAGAGGGCTTAAGTATCTACATAGCTGTTAGAACTGGAACAGATAATACTTACAGCGTACCATTCCAGAACAACGGGGGGGGGGGGGGTTGAGACGTTTAACAATCTCTTGGAACCCTACATCGTGGACTGGAAGAGATGCTCTCAGACGCTGGGGCTTCTGTAGGATAACCCGCGAGACAAGGGAGAAGAAAATCTCTATTTCCTGCAGAGTAGAAAGAGAGAGAGAGTATGAAAAGCTGTATGGATGCGCCCTTTTTGTATTCGTCCCGTAGAGTTAAGCGCTAAATAAAAATATTTCCTAATCGGGACAACAACTCACACCACCGGGCTGAAAGCCTCCAACGCTTAATGAAGCGCCGGGTCTCTCTCTCTCTCTCTCTCTCTCTCTCTCTCTCTCTCATGGGCCAATTGCCTTCAGTGGTTTTATTTCCAGCGAAAAGAAGTCAAAAAAAAAGAAAGTAGTTCCGAGAGACAATTCTTGGTGCCTGTATAGCGGCTGCATCAGCGAGTGCTTTTACTTCTTTTCCAGAATAGAGGACCTAATTTAACCCCTGGCGTCTGATGTCTTTTTTTTTCTGCGGAGAAAAGAAAAAAAAGGTAAACTTTACTAGGCAATTCCTCTTCCGCATTGTGTCATCACATTAGAGGCAATCTCCTTCGCTTCTTTTTCCAGAAAAAAAAAGACCGCGCGCAGGGAACATTGAACCCTGAACGGAATAAAACCCCCTATTCCCTCCTAAAAGAAACAAAAACGGTATCTCTGCGTGAGGCAACTAGTGCGCTTGCTTTTCTACTGTTTCACTAACTCAACAGCTTCCAATGTGTAAAACAAGAATTCCCCACATGAAACCCCACAACGCCGTTCTAACGAAGTTTTCAGCCAACTCCACACCCATAAACATCTATATTCTAGATTTCTAACTATCTATCGTCAACCACTTTCTCTTTTAGACCTGTTGAGCCAGCCATCCCACTTTTTCCGGAAATTGATCGGCGCCGTCGCGAAAAGAATATCGGAGGTGTTCTCCGATCATGACTCTTCGGGGATGAGGGAATGGTATTTATACAGGGCGCACTTTTTTTTTTTTCCACCGGGGGAATTTTTCACTTTCCATTTTTTTTCTATATACTTTAACCAGAACAATGGCTACTATCCACTTCAGAGCCGAGCTTAAGCCCTTGGAACACAGATCCGCATTGACTCCAACAACTGCAAAGAAGTTGATGGATGCCGGGTTTACCGTGTACGTCGAAAAGTCCACGGAAAGAATCTTCGATGATAAGGAATTCGAAGATATTGGGGCCACTATGGTTCCAGAAGGAAGCTGGGTGGATGCTCCAAAGGACAGAATCATCTACGGGTTGAAGGAGTTCCCAGAGTCCGACACTTATCCTCTTGTTCACGAGCATATCCAGTTTGCCCATTGTTACAAGGACCAAGCCGGCTGGAAGGACGTGCTGAACAGATTCAAGCAGGGAAACGGTACCCTCTATGATCTGGAATTCCTCACTGACGATTCTGGTCGACGGGTTGCTGCTTTTGGCTTCCATGCCGGCTTTGCTGGTGCTGCCGTTGGTGTCCAGAACTGGGTTTTCAACCAAACCCACTCCAAGGATGAAAAGCTCGGAAGTCTGGATTACTATCCAAACGAAGCTAAGCTCGTTAATTCCATCAAGGAGAACTTGGCTCAGTTTGATAGACAACCAAAGGTTTTGATCATTGGTGCGTTGGGTCGCTGCGGCAGTGGTGCCGTTGATCTCCTGAGGAAGATTGGTCTCCCAGAGGAGAACATCATCAAGTGGGATATGGCTGAGACAGCCAAGGGCGGTCCATTCCAAGAAATCCTTGATGCGGATATCTTTGTCAACTGCATCTACCTCTCCAAGCCAATTCCTCCATTCCTCACCATGGACTTCATCAACAACCCAGACAGAAAGCTTCAAGTTATCGTGGACGTCTCGGCTGACACCACCAACCCACACAATCCGATCCCAGTTTATAACACTGCCACCACCTTCACCGACCCAACTGTTGATGTCGACGTTAAGGAAGGTCCACGGTTGTCTGTCATTGCCATTGACCACTTGCCAAGTATGCTTCCAAGAGAGGCCAGTGAGGATTTTTCTAATGCTCTGTTGCCATCGCTGATGACTCTTCCACAGAGAGACACGGCCCCAGTCTGGGTCAAGGCTAGAGAATTGTTCCAACACCACATCAACCGATTGTAAGTCTATATAATTTATAATATTATTTTCAGGTATTTGTTTAATGCTTCATGAACGGTGAGAAAACGTAATCAGGAAGATTGTGATGCAGCAAGCCTTGTGAATACAATGTTTTCTTGTCTTGGATTTATATCAATTGGCGACGATGCATTACCTCTTGACAGAAAAAACAAAACAAAGCAAATATTCGCAGCCATTGATGCGTTGCTATAACCCCGTTTAGCTAAGGTCAGCATATTCCCCAAATCTATATATGGTTCCCTCCGCTCGATGCCAGATTAATATTCTGAATTCATCATTTTAAAACTGAGCCGCACCGATCTAATTTTTCGGTTAGAAAAATTATGTGTAATGAAGACACCCCCTTTTTTGGGACATTTAGGCACAAGCGAAACCTGCACTCTCGAGAAATGCCTGAAGACCATAGAACCGCTGTTATCACCGGCGCAAATGGGTGAGTTGTGTAATATATATATATATATATATATATATATATATAACGGTACCTCATACTAACTGTCCTGTGAGCTTTCTTGGAATCGCCATTGCTGAGCGGTTAATCCAACAATTACCGTCTGAGACACGGGTAACAATCGTCGTGACCAGCAGGACGCTGCCAGGGGTTAAGGAAGCAACTACTAAGATCAGGGAACGAGCAGCCCGGATTAAGAGAAAAGGCTTGGTTGAGTACGACTATCTTGTGTTTGACCAATGTAATATGGTTTCCACATTGGCTGCTGCTTATGACATCAGGAAGAGATATAATCGCATTGATTATTTATTCTTAAACTCGAGCTATGCACAATTTGTGGGAATCGACTACGTTCAAGCTGCTAAAGACTTTTTCACAGAGCCTCTAAAGTCCTTTACAATTGGAACCTTCAAGTTGCAGGGGTCGGGGAAAAAGACTGATGACGGTCTAGGAGCTGTTTTCCAGGCCAATGTGTTGAGCCCTTGGTACTTGATCAATGAGATTCTTCCACTCTTGTCTAATGGCGGCCGAATTATCTGGATTTCGTCCTCCATCTCTGTTCCGGAATACTTGGATTTTGACGACATTGAAATGCTCAACAACAAGAAGGGATATGAGACGGCTAAATACGAAATCGAGCTGCTCCACCACGCCACTTATAAACAATTGCTCGAGAAGCATGGCATTCAGAGCTGGTTGTTACAACCGGGTGTCTTCAAATCCACTTCGTTCGTGCCTAGCCTGAATATTGTGGCCTATCTCGGTATGCTCTTCATGTTCTATCTTTGTAGATTATTCGGGTCACCGTACCATTGTATCTGGCCCGAAACAGCTGCGAATGCGCCAATATGGACTGCGTTATGTGCTGATCCCGAAAAGGATGATATGACTGTCAAATACGGATCAGCCACTGACAGATGGGGCAATGAAGAGTTGATGAGGACCCCTAGCAATCCCCCACGGTCGGAGGAGCTGTACAATTACGTCGAGGAGAAACGCAAATATTTTGTTGACAAGTTTAAAGATCAGATCGTAGAACGGTATTTATATTAATAGAGCCAATTTCAGCTCGCTGAGATGGAGATAGAATATTATAGGCTTCAAAAATTCCTTGTCGTCGCCGCCGGCCTTATTTTCTAGTACAGAAACCGAGGCAGTGGACGATTAGCAGGGCTACCTTTTTTTTTAGTTTTAGCAGATGAGAAGCCGGGACGCTACATGGCTGGTGTATTGTATTATCCTGTAAGCATTAAGGATTCAATCGTCAGGTATGCACATCTCATTTTTTTTAATTTCCACTTTCCAGACAACAAAATCCTCATACCTGTTTCTCAAACAAAAAAAAGCTCAGGGATTCATAACTACGGTTCATACTAACTGTTAAGTATATGCCTGCTCCCATTCCAGGTGCTGATGCTTTTGATTTTTTGTAGTTAATTCTAGTTAACTGCCTTAGGAAACAGGCATGCTCCGCTCTACTCTACTCTACTCTACTCTACTCTACTCTACTCTACGGACAACTGGTCTTCATCAAGCAGACACACTTAGTGGCCTTTCAACATCTAGCACTGCCACACGCCACGCCGCAGACCATGAAGTCACTCCTGTGGCAGTGTCCGGACCGGCGCGCCGACCGGAGACTTGCGGCGCAGCTAAGCCCGAGACCCAGCCTCCCAGTATTATTAGCAGAGTGTAATATGAGACTTGTTCCCACAAGAACCACTTTGTTTGAGCAGGTACGATGAACGTAATTAAACTACAGGTGAGAGCAACTATGCAATCGGACCAGTCAGCATACTAATTGGATGGTAGAAAAAATTCCCACAGCTTTCGCAGGAAGACGTGTTTGGTCTAATTGACAGGTTCAGGTGAGTTTAAGACAAGATAGCAAGGTGGTAGAGAGAAGCTAATAAAACCCTTGTGCAATAGACAGCTGGACGTTGAAGACAATGGCTATACTGACAAGCAATCTGTGATCAAGTCATTGACTGATAGCGGAGAAGGAAGCTACGACGAGATTCGTGAAACGTTGAAAACAGTCGACGTGGATGCCAGTGGTCGTGTGGAATTGGACGATTATGTCGAATTAATCGCCAAACTTCGAGACGAACCTAAAAAATCTGCGCCTCCGCCCGTTCCTCGTAAGTCTGCTGGATTGACCCCAGGGTCTGGCCAAGGCGGTAGTGGTGGCGGCGAGGAGTCTGCTGCCGGTGGTGGTGGTGGTGGCCATCGTAGATCTACCTCGAGAATTCTGGTTTCTGGCGCATCAGAGGGCACCACCCATACTATCAATGAGGAAGAAAGAACAGAGTTCACCAGACATATCAACAGTGTTTTGGCTGGAGACCCAGATGTGGGTGCCAAGTTGCCATTCCCTACCGACTCGTTCCAAATGTTTGACGAATGCAGGGACGGTCTGGTTTTGTCTAAGTTGATCAACGACTCGGTCCCAGATACCATTGATACCAGAGTTTTGAACAAACCAAAGGGCTCTAAGGAGCTCAACAACTTCCAGATGTCCGAAAACGCCAACATTGTGATCAATTCGGCGAAGGGTATCGGTTGTGTCGTTGTCAATGTGCACGCAGAAGATATCATCGACGGCAGAGAACACTTAATATTGGGTCTTATTTGGCAGATCATCAGAAGAGGTCTTCTTAGTAAGATCGACATTAAGCTTCATCCGGAATTGTATCGTCTTTTGGAAGATGACGAAACGTTGGAACAGTTCTTGAGACTCCCTCCGGAACAAATTCTTCTCCGTTGGTTTAACTATCACCTCAAGGCAGCCAACTGGCACCGAAAGGTTACCAACTTCTCCACCGATGTTAAGGATGGTGAAAACTACACAGTTTTATTGAACCAGTTGGCTCCGCAATTGTGTTCTAGAGCTCCTCTGCAAACCTCAGATCTGCTTCAAAGGGCAGAACAAGTCCTTAACAATGCCGATAAATTGGACTGCCGGAAATACCTTACCCCAACTGCGCTGGTTGCTGGAAATCCAAAGCTTAACTTGGCGTTCGTTGCCCATCTCTTCAACACTCATCCTGGCTTGGATCCTATCACGGAAGAAGAAAAGGTTGAGGTTGAAGACTTTGATGCGGAAGGTGAACGCGAGGCAAGAGTGTTCACTCTTTGGCTCAACTCTCTTGAAGTTAATCCACCAGTCGTTAGCTTGTTTGAAGATCTGAAGGACGGTACTATTCTGTTGCAGGCCTACGAAAAGGTCATCCCAGGTAGTGTCAATCAGAAATTCGTCAACAAGAGGCCTCCAACTGCATACGATGAAGATGGCCTTCCAATTGAGATGTCCCGATTCAAGGCTGTGGAGAATACAAACTATGCTGTCGAATTGGGCAAGGCAAACAAGTTCTCTCTTGTTGGTATTGAGGGTGCTGATATCACAGATGGCACGAAGACCCTTACTTTGGGTCTCGTGTGGCAATTGATGAGAAGGAACATTGTTTTGACCCTCAAGTCTTTATCTAAAGGTGGTAAGGAACTTTCAGACACTGACATGTTGAGGTGGGCACAAGAACAAGTCAGAAAGGGAGGTAAGAATTCTACCGTCCGCTCTTTCAAGGATCCGAATATTTCCAACGGTGTCTTCTTATTAGACGTTCTGCACGGTCTTAAGCCTGGCTATGTAGACTACGATCTGGTTTCGGATGATAGCTACGCCAATGCCAAGTTGGCTATTTCTATTGCTCGTAAGTTGGGCGCTTTGATTTGGATTGTTCCGGAAGATATCAATGAAGTGAGAGCGAGACTTATCTTGACCTTTGTTGGCTCCCTCATGGCTTTGAATATTGATTAGAACTGTCGGTATGTGTATTTATAGCGAATAAATTACAATAAAATGGTACAAATAAAACATTCTATGTTATTGCAGATAAATAAATTACAAGACTAAAAAAGTAATCAGGCAGATTCATCCATTCGTTCACCGTTATCTTCATTATCTTCTTCTTCTTCGTCTCCTTCATTAATAAATGTAAGCTTCGAGCCATTTTCAAAAACACCCCAGACACCCAAATGGGTGTATTCTTCGATACATTCGGCTAATTGGTCATCTGTGTACCCTCTAGCCAGAACTCTTCTTCGAATTTCCGCCATTGGAAGACTAGTTCTAAATCGTTCACCTTCATTTGCAAAGGTTCTAATGGCCTTGAAAACTGCGGTTGTGATGGAAACATCTTCATTATCCGTAGCGCGTTCAAGAAGGGAGTTTTTGCACACAGTAGTGAGTCTCATAGCTTCTTCAATGTCGTCAATCACAACTTCTTCAGAGAATCGCAACCTAGCCAATGCTTGAGCCATACGGAGTATTCCCAACAAAGTACGAGGGGTGGTATGAGAGAACTGTTTGATTGAGTCCTGTTCCTTCTTTTGCTGCTGCCTGATATTGACATAATGCGTAACTGCATAATCCGCCACTTCTTTGGTGACAACTGGCTTATATCTTCTAGCCATACCGATGAATTGTCTCATGAAATGGGGGTCCAATGGTTCAGTTTCGGTTTCAGGTTGTTGAGAAGTTCGGTGAACATGGGTAACGTGGGCAGCCAGTCTTTCATCAGCCTCCCTGTCGGGCTTATCCAAAATCAAGAATAGAATGTCAAACCTGGATAACAGAGCCGCTGGCAAGTTGATGTTCTCAACGGGGCTGATTTTCGGGTTGTAGCGGCCATAGAGTGGGTTCGCGGCGGCCAGAATAGAGGTTCGTGCGTTTAAAGTGGTGGACATACCTGCTTTTGAAATGGAGATTGTTTGTTGTTCCATGACTTCGTGGATTGCAGTTCTATCGCTGTCATCCATCTTGTCAAATTCATCAATACAGCAGATACCGTCATCGGCCAAAACCAGTGCACCACCTTCCAGAACCATTTCGTCCGTGACAGGGTCTCTCATCACAGCAGCGGTCAAACCGACACCAGAGGAACCTCTACCAGTGGTGTAGACGCCTCTTGGGGCGATTTTGGAGATGTACTTGAGCAACTGTGACTTGGCCACACCCGGGTCACCCATAAGACAAATGTTAATGTCGCCACGAATCTTCATACCATCACCAAGCTCTTTCGTTACACCACCAATAAGAAGTAGCAAGAGGGCCTTCTTGATATCCAGATGTCCATAAATTTCCGGTGCAATCGAGGTTGCCAGGCGGTCGTACACATTTCCCTGTTGTCTGAGTTCGTGGATCTTTTGCTCTGCCTCTGCATCGATCCCCAAAAGGTCGTATTGCTTCTTGTGTTGATGGACGTACTGAGCTTCTAGATAAGTGTCGGTTAATAACCCGGCCTTCAGAGCTCTGAAGCCGGTATATGGAGCCGGCATGAACACACCCGCAATGTCGACAACATCACCAGGGTTGCAGGATCTTACTATTTCCCCCTTAATGTAAACGGTGAGGGATCTGGGGATGTGACCAATTGGAACCTGATCTGCGAGTTCTTGCACTCTGACGTCCTGGAAGGGGACGAACTTAGATCCCCTGGTAGACATGAAAAGCTGGCCCTTGGTATTGTTGTCCTTGCACTCTTTACTAGGACATTCGATTAAGGGCGCGAACTGGCGAGTTTTGACTTCCTGGAAGATTTCGTTCCCGCATTTGTCACAGGTGTACGCATTGACCTGAACGGATGGCTTGACATCCGAGACACGGGTGACGATGCCTCGTACGGTGATCAGGTGGCCCAAATGCTGGCCACGGACCTCTCTGACGGCCATTGGCTTGCCGTTGCCCTTGTACACGTCTGTCAAGGGCTTGAAATAGAGCGAATATCGCCGAGTGAGCTCTGGAGGGAACATATCCTCCGGGTTCAGGTTCTCGTTTGTTTCGCCCTCCACCCCTTCGACGCCGTCCATACGCTGCCTCATTCGCTCGTTTCGCTGCCGACGAGACTGAAGAAGAACCTCCAGAACCTCGTCCTCATACGTGATGTCGACGGTTGCCTGAGGCATCGCGTCGTCGACAATCTGCGAAAACAGCTCAACATATCGAGCCGAGTTCTTACAGATCTCGTCCAGCAGCTTCAGGTCGCCCGCCTGCTCGGTCTCCTCGTAGTCCTTGACATCGTCGAGCTCAATTACAATCGCGTTTTGCTGCCTATTGGCCACGCTCTGGAGCAGTTCCTTGTATTTGTAAATTACGCGTTCCTCGCCCGTCGTCTCGTCCTCCACGCTGGTCTTGTAGTCCTCGAGGAAGTTGCGGATGTTCTCCTTCAGCTCGCCATAATTAACGTCAATGTTCACCGACGGGAGGATTGCAGCCATCTTGGGTGGTACTAAAAAGTCTAATGTGGTGAAAGCGGATTTAGAAAGAGGTATAAGAGAAATTCAATTTGGCCCTTTCAACACGAAAAAAAAAAAAAATTGACGCGTTTCGCGTGTCGTCCCTCAGCGGACCCAACCACTCGACGATCACACCAGGATCAATATGTCTGGGGCGCAGCCGCACTGCTGCAGCAAATTAAAGTGAATAGCAGACGTCAATCGGCGTCTACCCAGTAAATAGATGTGGTTTACGGTACTTCAGGGTCCCGTGAGACATACACGATCCAATTGGCACCCAAAAGAGTTTCTAGTTTCTACCAGTGCTTTCGTTTCCTTTCTAAAAAACCAGGCCGTCCTCAGGGAAAAGTACCTGGGGCCGACTCTTTATTTGTCTGAAAAGAAGCAAAAAAAAAAAAAAAAAAAAAAGGTGGCTCTACGAGGTTAGGGACTGGATACCTACAGTTGCTTTCAGGATGGCTCTCAAGACAAAAGGGTGGCCCTCTCCTGCGTAAAAAGGTAGCGGAAAAATGGAACAAGAGAGCTGGGAATTGGACTCCCTTTTATAGTTTTCCTGAATCGCTGCTAAGCGCCATGCTATCACTAATAATATGTGCGGCGCAGGAAAGAGGTGTGTCACACTCAACAGCTACTGTAGCTGTAACTATGACCCCGGCGGCAGTGCTTTTGCTTCGAGGGCCGCCCGCAGGGCAATACACCGACCCAGTGTAGCCTCCGGCGGCTTCTTTTTTCTCCGAAAAGAAGCAAAAAAGGTAGCTCTGCGAGGCAATTCCAGTGCTTTTGCTTCTTTTCTAGAAAAGAAGGCTGCCCGCAGGGCAATACACCGACCCAATGTAGCCTCCGGCGGCTTCTTTTTTCTCCGAAAAGAAGCAAAAAAGGTAGCTCTGCGAGGCTTAGCCAGTGCTTTTGCTTCTTTTCTAGAAAAGAAGGCCGCCCGCAGGGCAATACACCGACCCAGTGTAGCCTCCGGCGGCTTCTTTTTTCTCCGAAAAGAAGCAAAAAAGGTAGCTCTGCGAGGCAATTCCAGTGCTTTTGCTTCTTTTCTAGAAAAGAAGGCCGCCCGCAGGGCAATACACCGACCCTGTGTAGCCTCCGGTGGCTTCTTAGGTAGTTCTGTTAGCCAATTCCAGTGCTTTTGCTTCTTTTCTAGAAAAGAAGGCTGCCCGCAGGGCAATACACCGACCCAGTGTAGCCTCCGGCGGCTTCTTTTTTCTCCGAAAAGAAGCAAAAAAGGTAGCTCTGCGAGGCAATATAGTGCTTTTGCTTCCTTGGCCGTTCTTCCGGATGTGTACACAGGATGGGCCCATTGACCCGAGAGGACAATTGTAATTGGCTCAGAATTCAGCCACCGTCAGCTGTGATATATCATAAAGAGTAAATAATATGGCGGAATATAATATAATATAATATTCTGCACCCACAGCTACCTCCGCAGACCGCGGTATCGATTGCGGGTCAGGAGCCTAGAGAGGAGTGACTACTCCATCGTGCAGTCAAAGCGCTGCAGAGCTACGCATACATAAATACATAGGACATAGCTACCAGAGGTCTCTGGTGGTGCTGAGTCTGTGGCACTCCCGAGGATAGTAACTAAGGGAGAGACCCCACTATGCGGGGAGCACGTGTGGTGATGGGACTATCGGGGTGCCGATCAGTGGAACGACGGATACGAGGGGTGTGGGCTGACTTGGGTGCATTGCGTGATAATATTAGATAATAAATACAGAGTCGATCATCATTTGGAGTCCTTGAGTTGCCTGCGGACGGACGTTAGTTAGTGTGGACACATACAAAGGAACTGGACGCTACTACTACTCACTCTCTCAGTCTGGAGGACTTGCGGATGGGCAGCACAAACGGGCTCAGAAAGCCAATTGCCAGGTAGGACAGGATCAGGGTGGATTGCTTGGATGTGGCGGTATTGGGACGCATAGTTCTTCTCTTCTGCGGTGCGATCTCCAGATGGAGCGGGGGATGGCCGCATATTTATACTTCGGACCTGATGCCACAAGTATTATTATTGTGGGATGAGGTCATCGTTCGCTCGCGTCCCAACACACGCCGCCCACACAGAGACCACACCACCACTACCGCTCACACCGTCACCACCACATTCTTTATCCACCGCAAAAACGCCATGTCGCAAGTAGACCAGCTGCTGTCGCACGTCCAGCTCCCGCGGGACAAGATCCAGGGCGTCCTGGTGCTGTCGCTGCGGGAGAACGCAGTGGTGTACTCCAAGGATCTCACCGACCCGCAGCACAAGGCCCAACAGGCGCTGGCGCTGTTTTCAGCGGCGGCGTCGCTGGCCCAGGCCTGTGACGACACCGCGGTCAGGTTGGTACGGTCCCGAACGGATGGCGCAGAGTACTTTATGGTTTCGGGTAGGTTTCGCATATATAGCCAGCACTCGTCTGTGTCGTGTCTGCTAACCTTAATTAACTTTCTAGACTCGACATACCTGCTTCTGGCGCTTCGTCAGCTCTAATTAACAGTCCGCCAGCAGGATTCGAAACGATAAGATAAGCTCCCCCCCCTCCGGTCGGTAATTTACACCTCTGCGTTGTAACTCTCGACACGCGCACGGAGGTCCTTTTAAGTTTCGAACACGGGAATCTGTTGCAGAATACACCGTAATAACTCTAGATCAGTTGTAGAAGAATTTAATAGACTGTGGCTATACATGTTGGCTACATACACACACTCCAGATGCTGTGTGCGGCGTCCCCCTTCAATCATACCACCGGGAGACCGACAATGTCTAAACAAGCTTTGATCCGCACAGACACACACACACCAATAGCTACCGATACCAACTACATACTATGGAAACGCCGTCATCCTGTGGAAACAGGTACAGCCACCATCCGGCGTCGGACCGCAGGAACGACATCCTGCCGTCCGACTGGGAGACGGAGGTGGAGAAGTTGGAGGCCCCGTGGCTGTATCTGGTGGAGGTTGAGGACGGCGACGACCGCGAGAAAGAGGCTCGTGATACCAAGATCGAACTGGATAGACTCCGCGGCGGGAAACCCCGTCTGCTGTTCGAAAAGCTGGTGGAGACAGTGAAGGGTTTGGATGACGACGAATGGATCTATCAGGCAGACCCCAAGAATCTGTAGAGCGCTATTGATCCGGGTACAGTGGCCTCAGGTGGCTTCTTCTTTTTTGTTTTTTTGTCCTTTTTCTTTTTTTCTCCGAAAAGTAGTAGCAAAAAAGAGAGTAGCTCTGAGATACAGAGTAGTGGAAAGGAAACTGCTGTTATCACGTGAGTGCTTGGCAGCATCATTCCGCAGATACGATTTTCTTTATGAAATATCGTTAGTGTACTCACCCAGATGCACCGCTGGATATATAGTTCATAGAAAAAGTCCGATGCAATACACCGACCCAATGTAGCCTCCGGCGGCTTCTTTTTTCTCCGAAAAGAAGCAAAAAAGGTAGCTCTGCGAGGCAATTCCAGTGCTTTTGCTTCTTTTCTAGAAAAGAAGGCCGCCCGCAGGGCAATACACCGACCCAGTGTAGCCTCCGGCGGCTTCTTTTTTCTCCGAAAAGAAGCAAAAAAGGTAGCTCTGCGAGGCAATTCCAGTGCTTTTGCTTCTTTTCTAGAAAAGAAGGCCGCCCGCAGGGCAATACACCGACCCAGTGTAGCCTCCGGCGGATTCTTTTCGGAGAAAAGAAGCAGTAGCTCTCCCTCTCCCTCTCTCTCTCTCTCTCTCTCTCTCTCTCTTTTTCTCTGACCATGACTTCTCGATGCCGATTAGTCTTCCAAAAGTTGAATTGAATCGCATATCATCAATTTTCTTTGTATCCATGTGAAATACATGCACATATGCATCCTCAAAACGTCAGAATCCACACACATAGGCACGCATGTGTGTATATCGTACACCTTTTTTTTTTCGCGCATATTTCACTTCAGTTTTTCATTATTATTACTTCATTTCATTTATTAACTATTAAAATTGGTATTCGCATGCAAGCAGTGTTCTATGCATCGCATCAATTTCACTTCATTTGTTAACTGCATACTCGTACATGTTTCTATGCATATGCATACTAACTATTTACGCAAATAAATTACTGTAAAGAACTTCTAGAGGACAATGGGGGCATTTACGCATCACTTGACATTTGAATATGCACACGTACAACATCTAATCCAGACTCATGTGTGCATGGGTCTATTCATATACATCCGTAGCTTACCGAATGTATGCATATATGCATATGCATGTTCTCGGGAAAAGCTGATTTTGGCTGATTAAGCAAACAACAACTGTCTGTCTGGATTTGCAGTAACTTGGCTTTAGCCAACTGTTCTTACACTATCCGGAACAATACAGTTTGGTACCACTATAAAGTAGTCTATTCACCATAATCAAGACGTTCGGGAGAAGAAAAAACAGTACAAACAAAAAAAAAAAGACGATAGATAGATATCTATATATAAGCCAATTGATCCACACCACTTCCGTGTAAAACTGAAGCTAAAGTTCTTCTAATTTTTTAATCAAACCGTTATATCTAATTAACTAAATAAGCCCTCCCCCCAAAATCCATGTCACGTGCGGCTCAAGCCGGACACGCGTACCATAGACGATTCAGCACACGCGTATATTGAATCAAAATTATTCACACTCCACTCAGAGACGGATGAAATGTATATAAACCCTCACGAGTTCAAGAACGCGTTCAAGGACATCAAGCATTCGTCGCTATCACACTCCACATGCCGGATCGTTCTATTTGTGTCTGCAGTCGACATTGACGCACTGTGTAGTGCGCAGATTATGTCCAGACTCTTCAAGTCGGAACTCATCCCACATAAAATTGTGCCTGTCGTAGGATACAACGAACTCACCGCAATGTACCAATCGCTGGATGAAGATGTGGTGAACGTTATTTGTATAGGCTGTGGAGCTACCGTGGATCTAGAGAGCCAGTTCGACTCTGACGAAGACGACGAAAACACGCTAACAAGAAATAGAAAGATTTATGTTATAGACAACCATCGACCCTGGAATCTGGACAATTTGTATGGATCGGAGTCTGTTATCTGTTTTGATGACGGTGCGATTGACGAAAAACTCGACAGACAGCGAGAAGCATACAACTTCCTTGTAGAACAAGGGGATCAAACTGATGATGATGATGATGATGATGATGAGGATGAGGATGATGAAAATGAAGACGATGTGGAGGTGAATAATCAAGGAACTGACCGCGATGAAGACAATGATGAAAGAAAAGAACAAAAGAAAGCTGATAGAGAATTGAAGCACAAACACACTAAGCTATTAGAAGAATACTACGCCCAAGGATCATATTTAACCTCATCTTCGACAATACAGATATACACATTATTATCAACTATTGGTGAGACATCTGTAGTCAATTTATGGCTAACAGTAGTGGGAGCCACAGCTCTAGATTCCCAACATCCTCAATTATATGATTCGGTTTTCCCGCTTTTGAAAGACGAAGTCACGAGACTGTGTCCAGCAAACGACACCAAAGCCAGCTCAGACGATAATTCGTTATATATCGAAACTGACTATGCATTGTTTCTACTTCGACACTGGTCACTCTACCAGTCCATGACGCATTCTTCGTATCTATGTGCGAAGTTGCAACTGTGGACAGAAGAAGGTAAAAAGAGACTACACAAGCTGCTCGCCAAAATGGGAATTTCTCTTCAAGAGGCAAAAGAGCAGTGGACCCACATGCCAATTCCATTAAAACGCACATTGCGAGAGAAGCTAGCTGGAGTCGCTGGCATGTATGGAATTGAAGAAGTAATTAGAAACGGCGTAGTACGCAAATTCGGCTTTAAAGGTTCGATTTCTGCAGGCGATTGTGTCGAAGGTTTAGCTGCATTATTAGAGGGATCAGTCAGTGAAATGACCAATGACGCTCATTTACAAGCCGATTCTCTGCATGCGGAAAATGAAGACAAGATTTTAGAACAGTATGATAATGACAAGGCGAAATTCTGGGTTAATAATTTTTGGGCTGGCTGGGATGCTCTCAATGACGTGAACGCTCTATTCCAGGGTATATCCAAGGCCAAAACATTGCAACAGGCCGTTGTCAACACTGGTACTGCCTTGTTTGAAAAGCGTCAAATTAAGGATCTTCGCACTTTCCGATTAGCGGTTGTGCGAGAGGGACCTGAGTTGGGCATCTTTAGGAATCCCCTTGCTCTGGCACGCTTAGGAGTTTGGATCGCAGAAGGATGCGCTGAGACACATCCTCAGCCGCTGCCTTTGGTAGTAGCTGCCCTGGATACTATCTCTAACACCTACTATGTACTTGGAATGGGTCCTTACAAAGGAAGAGGAAACGATGATGAAAAACCGAGGGAGGAGGAAATTTCATTCAATAGATTTGGAATGGCATTTCAGGCTACAGCTAATAAGATCAATGCGAAATTTAGAATGGATGCATTTGAAAATTGCATAATCGAAGTAGCGAAGGAAGATCTGTCCAGATTCCTAGAAGCATTAACTCTGAGTGGACTGATATAGATATGCATTAGTAATAATAATATATATGCTACGACCCAACACAGTATATTTCCAATAAGGACAGCCAAAAACGCTTGTTTTAACCTGACGGGCTATGCTAATCATTTTCTCTTTTTTATCTCTGATAAACATTCTGGTTGGAAACCGTCAGGGAAATACAAAAAAGTTGGTCCGGCCATTAAAAGGCCGATCCCAAAAGGAGGACACACGAGACAAGTTTACTTAAAGTGTCGACCCCGCTACTACAACGATGACGAACTCCTTCAGACTACTGTTATTAGCGTTGTACCCATTGTTAGCATTTGCGCAGTTCGGGAACATATTTGAGCACATTTTCAGACAACAACAGCATGAAGATCCTCGAGCCGGAGTGCACAAGGACTCCAATTTGGTAGAACATCAATATGATTCCGGTAAGTTGTGTGTGAAGATTTTTAGATTGAGAGTAGAACTAACAATTCTTAGAATCTTGTGATCAATATGTTTGTAGCGATACACTGGCATGTGTTAAAGGACCTATGGATTGTCCGTGCCCCTTTGCGGCCAGTCAATTGAAGTGCGTATTGCCTGATAAAAAGAGCTACGTATGTATAAGTAAGCCAGCTGATGGAGCAAGCGAGACTAGGGATTGCAAATTCGTTAGACAGGCCTGGGAGGGCAAAGTATAATAATAATAAAACGCTTTAAGTGTAATTTTTCTTTTAATAATGCATTATTTAATCACGATTACGAGTAGGGACCCATCGTTTATAGACCACTTCTCTGGTGAAACTCTGAGAGAGAATCTCATTCAGAGTCATCTGTGGTGTGACTTGTGGGAGCGTGACATAGCAAAAAACCATAGTCTTTTTGACACCTCCAACAACTCGTCCAACACTTGTATTCCACCACCAGGGCTGACCCAGCTGACTAGTAGGCATTACGTTGACTGCAAATTCTGCATGAGAGAAAGGAGGTCCTCGACGATAGAGTAGATAATCAGTGCCAAATTTTACACCAGAACGCACACACCAACCACGGCTTCTGAAGTGATGATATGCTACGTAATCTGCCATGAAGCGCTCGTCATTAGACGCAAAATGGTCAAATAAATCCTTTGCTGATTTGAAGCCTGGAATTTCCAGACAACCAATGTTTATGAGGAAAACTGCTTCAATCGGCATCAATTGGAGATGTTCCATCTGAATAAGACTATTTTGGTCCGTAACAATAGCACGATCACGTTCGTTCAAGCTCTGCGGAATAGTAGCGGTCGAAGTAGTTTCCGTTTCAGCACCTGGATCAACTGAACCAGGGTTCGTAGGCTCGGAGCTTTCTTGAACTACTGTTTCTCCCCTTTCCAAGGCTCGTTGCCTTGCAAGCGCATCTTGCTCAATCTTTGCACGCTCCTGTTTGAACTTTCTACGCTCCTGTCTACGCGAGTTCGTGATATCTTCAGCAGTGATCTTATCACCGCCTGCTAGCCCTAGTCTCCTAGCTGTACGAACATACCATGTCGGTTCTGAACGCGAAAAGATACCTTTACCAAAGAACCCCATAGACCATAACGTGTTCACTGAAAAATCATCATCGACAATTACAAATCCGTGGTTTGTTAAGCGGCCATAACACTTGATTTGTTCAGGGTTTGATGGGAAAAAAAATTCCCAGAGGAAGTACAAAACTGAAAGTGGATTATGGGGGATAACCTGAGGGAGTGGTTGAATAATTACAGGTAATGGATACCTGTAAATATTATTTAGACTCTGTTGTTGTTTTTTACCCATCCATTTAAGCCCTGATGGATGTTAGTACGTTGCCACAAAGACGAAAATCCAAATCCCAATCTGTAAAGGTCAGATACCGTTGTAGTCTATAAATTGAAGCTCTCATAGAAAAGGTCCTGGGATCGCTCCCGGGTCCCGTTCAAGCATTTCAGAAATAGGTGTCATCATGCGAAAAAGGGAATTGAACTAAAACAGCGCTAATTCTTACCAATTTGAAAGAACGAATAAAATTTAGTCGGGTTTTAGAATTTCAAAAAAAAAAAAAAAATTATAGAAAATTTCAGTTTTGTAGGGTCCGTACCATAATGTTCCCACATCGGTCACTGATATACGCCGTTAGTTCTGCTGTTGCCACAACA
The DNA here is from genome assembly GCA_030674225.1 of Blastobotrys terrestris. Taxonomy (NCBI): domain Eukaryota; kingdom Fungi; phylum Ascomycota; class Dipodascomycetes; order Dipodascales; family Trichomonascaceae; genus Blastobotrys; species Blastobotrys terrestris. The sequence goes on from JAJLUR010000042.1 coordinate 19,793, forward strand.
ACGCCCCGATTGCCCGAAAAGGGAAATCAACAAACATTATCTTTTTTTATCTTTTCGACTAAGATAAAACTCTATCGCTAATCGCTTTATTTGTACTGTACTCCAACTTTTATTCCAATGAGTTCGCTATACCCAGAGAGACCGTACCAGGGGTCACCATTTAAACGATTTGTAAGTGACGGTATTAGACATGGCCTGAGGGTAGTGAACTAACATGATTAAGTCCACCAAGTACAACCCAGAATTCAGTTTCAACTCATCTTCGTCATTAAACGGGAGCCCACAGAGGTTATCTAGTTCAGCAGATACCCCTGGACAGATCCCATATAGTAGTCGACGCGGAACGGATTTCGCCAGTTCGCTCGGTCAATCATCATTTAGCCATAAATCCCCTGCCAGGCCGGGGATTAGCCGCAATCGACCTAACCTTTCTCCACTCAACAGTCGTAGGCAACATCGACCAAGTGATCGTGATTCTCCGGTCAAGCTACGACCAACTTCGGCTCGCCTGGCTAGACAGGCTGAAGGCATTTTATCTACCCTAGATACCTCAAGTCCGCTAAGGTCGAAAAGAAACATAGCTAATGGGTCTCCTGGATATAGCCAAAAGGCAATAAACAGATATTCCGAGAGAGAGAAGGAGAATATTCCGAAGCGGCGGAAAGTAGTCAAATTTGACGACAACGTTAAAGACCTGGAAGCAGGAGGAGCTGATGAAGGTAATCTTGGTAAGATTGTGCTTGACCTTCAAAAACAAGTACAACAGTTGCAACGTGACCATTCCAATGCCATCACTCGATTACAGGAGACCGTTGAAACTCAAGCAGCCATGATTGAACAATTACTTGAAAAAGGTACCAAGCGCTAAGAGCTAATATGCATCCCCCACATAAATATTTAATGGATTTATCTGATAATTTAGACACAAAAGAAAAAACAAAAAAAAAAAAAAAAAGAGAAAAAGACACTCTAGCTGGCTTACAAACTGAGAGGAACTCGCTACAATGCCGTACTAGATTTCCTCTATTGCTATTATTATTGTTATTTATTCATTCCCTTGCGAATATCTGCTAATACAATATCCATAGCTGCAATTGCATCCTCACTACTATCATGCTCACCTGTCTGGATTGTCCGGCTTAAATATTTAAAGGCCAACTGTTTCAAGGAAACTCGGTACATAGGCCTGAAGGTAGGATACCGGAGAGCAGTATCAACCACACGTGTGTGAACTAACCTCATTGCGTTGAGATCATTCTCCAGGCCATGACCGATTATTATCGTGGAGGAAGAAATATACTTGAAGATCAAATCTCTGGCCTCTTTAAATGTGATTGTGGGATAATTGACACCACAATCGTTTATGCCATCTTTCAATGAGTGGACACCACTAAATCGAGTGTTCAAATCTATCACTTCACCGTATGGATAGACGGTCCTATCAAGAACAACATTCCGAGTGTTCCAATCTACAACTGTCACTCGGATTAACTCAACTCCAAAGTTGGTGTACCCCATCTCACAATCAATACCAGCCGCAAAGAGAGTGTCTGGAGTTTTATTCTTTGGAGTGGGTGCGAAGGGTACGACGCCACTCAATAAAGAGGGATCCTCCAGCTTGAAAACGTGTCTAGTAGATAGACAACAGCCTTGAGATTCTTCAGAGGATTGAGCGCAGCATCCATAATTTTTGGTCTTTTTCCCTTCTTGCGCATCATATTTAAACATTGGCTTCAGTTCGTGGAAGCGACAGTTCACTTCTCTCTTGCTACCAACTTCAAACTCTTCTCCGCATCTTGCACACGGCATTTTCATTTTGGAGTCAAGATCCTGCGGGATTACTGGACTCACAACGTAATTCCACTTTTTCAGTAAGTCTATAGGTATCACTAATTGCTCTAATGCTCGGTTAATTGAGTCCTTTTGTTCATTCTCCGCCTCTTTCTTTTTTCGTACTGATTGATATTGGTGTTTCCCTTCCTTTATTTCCTTAACAAGAGTTCGGACGTTCGCATTATATGTGATTTTAGAACTGTTTTTGGCCACTCTATATTCATTTTCAACGCTTGCCCAATTCGGGTAAGGGTGCTTCTTGTCACTAAATGCTTTGTGAACATGTTTCAAAATTGACGTTCGTTGAGGTAACGGAACAGGATTGTAAGGATGCACTTGGCGAGGGAGTGCCCTGGAAAGATCTTTTTTAGGTTCTACTCCTGTGGGTGAGTTTGCAGACTTGGGCAATGCAGATTTGGACGGTACTGATTTAACTGATGTACTGGAGTCGGTGCGATTTAGGTTAGACGACGTGGTAGTTTTGGTTTCGACTATTTCTACAGGGTCATCCGGACCGCCGCTCGCCACATCTGATTCCGATTTTTTTTCTTGAATGATTTCTACTATGTCAGGTGAGGGAGACCGTTTATCCATCGTTCGGCTTTTGTCATCATCCACTTTGGGGCGTTTAACATGATCCCTATCAACAGTATGCGCCCTCTTAGCGAGAGTTGGGGCACTTTCATGCGAAAAAAAGCAATTCAATAATTTACATTTCGAATTCTGCCGTATTGAAGGACATGGAATAGTTTTCAGCAGGTGCTGAGACGAAGCAAACATCCCCAAAACAGTCCAAAGCTTTTTCCGGTATTTAATTTCGGTGTTGGGAGTCCAGTTAATATTTGACCCGACAAAACGAACACAACACAAATCAAGATGCCAGTAGTAATACGATTTGTGACAATAATAGGACGAAATGTAAGCCAAATGTCGTTTAAGTTCTCTGAAGCTTTTATTCTAATGTATCTAAGAACTCCCCGCTATATTTGCGAACTTTTGATGATAATGGCGAACATACTGACCCCAAAAACGATCTGAAATACCATTTCCTCTCGCATATGGCCTTGGATTACATTCTAACGCAACTAAGCTACTCAGAAAACACGCAAGAGTACGCGCTATTACTGGTTCATGATGGCATAGCTGTTTATGGCTCTCTTACTAACACCAATGCTAAGATTCTTATTGGTGTGGATGCCCAAGATAGCGTCAGATTTGATTTACAGAAGGTGAGGATCAGTATTTATCGTCGGATTTTTAATCAATATCCTAATTTTCTTTTAGTCTCTTCGAAGTATACAAAATGCGTACATTGGGTATGTGTGTAATCCGTTCCACAATACCGACAACGAAGACAAGGAGATATGCAGTAAGGGGTTTGATAGAACTGTCACAAACACCGTGAAAGCTTGGAATTCCTCCTACACAGCATGATATTTAATGTGGCAGTAAACTAATCTTTGAAAGCGATGGATAAATTCCTTTACAGCATGGCTTGACTGAATCAAACATATAGTCCAAGTAGACGCATTTTTCAGAAGATAAATAACTGCTCCCAACTCCAGGCCGTGAACTAATGCTAGGAGTGCGCACATGGGCTGGGAAATAATATCAGCCGTGCTTCGTCGGTCCCAAATTTTTTTTTTTTGAAAATCCTATCAGTAAAAAGTTTCATTAGATAAAACGCTTACCGGATCATTTTTTTTTTTTCAGAACAAGAATATTTCCAATCGCAAACGGATACTGTCTTTAGATTAAGCAGTAGTTGGGTTCATTTCAATTAAACCCGTTTTAGAAAAAAACAGAAGAAAAGGCAAAAAGAGACTACCTTCTAATTCACACAACGATCAGACTTTGTTTGGCTCTGTTATAGGTATGATCTGCTTAGTTTTTTTTTTAGACAGAAAGAGAATCAGATACTAACCATTCAAAAGATATCGCAGTTTTCGATAGAGGGATAAATAGCCGAACAGTTTGTGGTGTAACGGGACAATTATTCAATGTGAGTTTTAACACTTTTAACAAACAGCGTTGATAAGAGTAATCAATGGCTAACTTCAAAATTATTTTTAGATGGATATACCTATAAAGTTGAACCCTAAACTATCTCATGATAGGTTATGTCATTTTATGGCGCACAATTCTTTGAAGAACGATGACATTCCAGAGTTAAGAGGGCACCTTACTGATATTAACCATGCAATTGATCAGTTGGCGGTGTTGGCGCTTGAGCCTGATTATACAATTCCTATTTTCAGTTGTTACAGACCAATATGCTTGGAATTCATTGCAAGGTTAGTTAAAGACAGCGGCCTTGAACAACAACACGACCATTTGCATTCTAGAGGTGTCCGTACTTTATCAATGTTGGGCCGCGTTGTATCAATCATTCCAGAGGCTGCACCGTTGGCTGAACATTTCCTTGTGGAAAATGATAGATATCAATCGGTACTAAAGGCAAACATAAATGAGGAAGATTTAAGAGAAACGCTACTTGCTTTCTATCGTCTTTTGTGCTTCGACCAGTCAAGGTTCATCGGATATGTCGAGCCTTGGTCTCTTTATAAAATCTTGGAGACCAGCTTTTCCAGTTCTGTCCTTCATTACCTTGCTGTAAAGTTGTTATCTACGTTTTTGGATGCTCCAGACACCTCTAGAGATAAATGGTTAAAACGAGTAGATGCAAATGCCCCTGTTTTAGGCACCTATGAAGGGCGAACGGATGTCGATTTTTTGTTTTTGTCCTTGTTAGAAGCGAGAAGAATTACCAATGGAATAGACTTGATAGAGAGTTTTGCTGTCGATTTTGAGGATTGCGACGTCTCACTTCCAGCTGACCTCTTGTATAACGCTCTGTTGTGCAACTTGGGCGGTATATTAGTACCACGACTAACCCCTTCTCTGCCACATAAAAGTGATTTTGTACCAACCACTGCAGGAATTGAAAGCATTCGGTCTATTAGTACGGCATTGAAGTCATCAAAACCAATTCTTCTCACTGGTCTTCCCGGATCTGGGAAAACATTCTACATCGATGAAACTGCCAAAAGTTTCTCCAAATACGATGATTTAGTGAGAATTCATTTAGGCGATCAATCGGATGCCAAAATTTTAGTTGGTACTTATTCGACTGGAGATAAGCCTGGTTCCTTTGAATGGTGCCCGGGTATTTTGACTACGGCTATCAAGGAGGGTCGCTGGGTCCTAATCGAAGATATTGACAAGGCCCCCACTGAAATCCTTTCTGTTTTATTGTCAGTACTGGAGAAAAGAGAACTCCTAATTCCGTCTCGTGGAGAATTGGTCAAAGCTGCAAGGGGATTCCAAGTCTTTGCCACAATGAGAACATTTAGCTCAAAATCAGGCGGAGAGGTCACGCCGGATTTGATTGGTAAAAGGTTATGGAAAATTGTTCATGTAAACCTTCCCGAAAGAGATGAGCTAAAGCTAATCTTGAAAAATAGATACCCACTTCTTGAAAACCTTGCTGATAATTTCGTGACGGCATATATCAGGATAAAGGAAGCATATGCCAGGCCGAAGTTCATCAGTATTAACAAATCTTCTCAAGGAAGGGTGATATCTACTAGGGATTTAGTTAAATGGGCCAACAGAGTGCAAACTATGTTGGAAAATATCGGTCTGACTGGTGCCGAACAGTCCATTTCGAGCGAGATCTACGATGATATGTTTTCGGAAGCTGTGGACTGTTTCGCTGGTTTCCTTCAATCTCCGCAGGGAAAAGAATATATCACCTTGGAACTTGGTGACGCCCTTCAGGTACCGCCTTCCAGGGTGCAGCTTTTATTAAAGAATCATATTCCCTCCAAAAGTGAAACCGAATCCACGCTACATATTGGTAGAGCAGTGGTCAAAAAGTCGTTGTACATTAACCACCTTTCTAACAGAACTCTGATGAATCAAAGGAATCAGTTTGCTATTACTAACCACAGTCTTCGACTTTTGGAGCAGATCGGTGTCGCCGTTTCCAAGGCAGAACCTTTACTGCTTGTAGGAGAAACGGGTACCGGTAAGACTACCGTTGTCCAATTTTTGGCAAACATTACAAATAAAAGGTTAACTGTAATTAATGTCTCTCAACAGACAGAAACCGGCGATCTACTGGGCGGATATAAGCCTGTTGATGCCAAAATGATTGCTGTTCCCCTTCGAGAAGAGTTTGAAGCATTGTTCGACGCAACTTTTTCCGCTAAAAAGAACGCAGAGTTTTCTGCACTGCTCAACAAATGTTTTGCCAAACAACAATGGGGTAATACGGTAAAGTTGTGGAAAGAGGCAGTTAAGATGGCCAAAAAATCTCTCTCATCCGATGAAGACGGAGCTCCAAAGAAGAAACGCCGACTGGATTCCGCTGCGAAGAGTAGTTTGATTTTCAGGTGGAACGACTTTTCAGATAAGGTGGATAATTTCGAAATCCAAGTTAAACAAGTTGAAAATTCCTTCTTTTTTAGTTTCGTTGAAGGATCTCTTGTGCAAGCAATAAAGCGTGGAGATTGGGTACTCCTGGATGAAGTCAATCTAGCATCTCCTGATACTCTAGAGAGTATTTCTGACTTGTTAGTAGAAAATCCATCCATAACACTGTCAGAGAGAGGGGACGCTGAGTCAATCAAGGCACATCCAGAATTTCGATTGTTTGCGTGCATGAATCCTGCCACTGACATCGGAAAAAAAGACTTGCCAACAGGATTGAGGACTCGCTTCACTGAGCTTTACGTTCCATCGCCAGATCAAGACCATGATGATCTTCTGAAGATCGTTGAAAAGTACATCGGAAATTTGGCGATGAGTGACGGTAGTGTGACTAATGACGTTGCTGAACTCTACAATACTGCCAAATACCTTTCTGACAGTAATGAGATAGTGGATGGTGCGAATCAAAAACCTCATTTCAGTATAAGAACACTATCAAGGACTTTGATTTATGCGGCATCTATCACTCACATTTATGGACTCCGAAGATCGCTTTACGAAGGTTTCTGTATGAGTTTCCTTACTCTGTTGGATAAACCTTCTTCTCAGAAGCTTCATGAGTGTATCAAAAAGAAAACTATAGATGCTCTAAAGAACAAAGGTTCTGTCATGACACGAATCCCACCGCAACCTAAAGACGGATATGAATATGTCAAATTTAGACATTACTGGCTACGAAAAGGTAGAGAGATACCAGAAGAGCAATCCGACTATATCATAACTCCATTTGTAGAACAGAACCTTTTGAATTTGGCACGTGCAACGGCTGGTAGGCTCTTCCCTGTTCTTATTCAGGGCCCAACTTCTAGTGGAAAAACCAGTATGATCAGATACCTTGCTAAGACAACGGGACACGCATTTGTACGAATCAATAACCACGAACACACGGATTTGCAAGAATATCTCGGGACTTATGTGTCAGATGAGCGTGGGCAATTAGTATTTCAAGAAGGTGTGTTGGTTGAGGCTCTCAGAAATGGTTACTGGATCGTGCTGGATGAGTTGAACTTGGCGCCAACTGACGTGCTTGAAGCACTAAACAGGTTGTTGGACGACAACCGAGAATTGCTAATTCCGGAGACACAGGAAGTAGTTAAACCACATCCTGATTTCATGCTTTTCGCCACTCAGAATCCACCCGGGTTATACGGTGGCAGGAAAATTCTGTCTCGCGCCTTTCGGAACAGGTTTTTGGAACTTCACTTCGACGATATACCGCAGGACGAACTGGAAACAATTTTGAAGGATCGATGCCAAATTGCTCCTACTTACAGCAAAAAGATCGTTGATGTTTATAGAAAATTATCTGTTCAACGGCAGTCCACGAGGGTGTTCGAGCAAAAAAATAGCTTTGCAACCCTAAGAGATTTATTCCGGTGGGCAGGAAGGGAAGCCACCGGCTACGAACAGTTGTCCATAAACGGTTACATGCTGTTAGGAGAAAGAGTAAGGAAGAAGGAAGAAAGAGCCGTTGTGAAGCAGGCGATTGAGGAAGTCATGAGAGTTAAAATTGATGTCGATGAACAGTACCAAGAGTTGGAACCTACTGATGTTAGCCAAAAGGACAATACTGTTGTGTGGACGAAGGGTATGAGACGGCTTTTAGTATTGGTAAATGAAGCGATGAAAAATAACGAACCCGTATTGCTCGTCGGAGAGACTGGCTGTGGTAAAACTACAATCTGCCAGGTGTTAGCTTCCACTCTTGGACGTGAACTGCACATTGTGAATGCTCATCAAAATACAGAGACAGGTGATATAATTGGTGCCCAACGCCCAATAAGAAACCGAAGTGAATATCAGCGTGAGCAGGCGTGCGAGATTAAGAATGTTCTTACATCTTTGGACGGATATGATCAATATTTGGATTCCGATCTTGAGACGTTAAAGTCTGTTTACGAATCTCTTGACAAATCTCAACTGAATGCTGAGTCAGTCGAAAAAATTGCAAGCTTGACCGAGCGACTTCAAGTTCTTTTTGAATGGAGTGACGGGAGTCTTATACAGGCCATGAAGAATGGCGATTTTTTCTTAATGGATGAGATTTCTCTTGCAGATGATTCAGTTCTTGAAAGATTGAACAGTGTTCTAGAACCTGAACGTACAGTCTTATTATCAGAAAAGGGTTCAAACGACGTATCATTGACAGCTGCACCAGAATTTAAATTCTTTGCCACAATGAATCCAGGTGGCGATTACGGTAAGAAAGAACTTTCCCCCGCACTCAGAAATCGTTTCACGGAAATTTGGGTACCTTCTATGGAAGATTTTGATGATGTCTTGCAGATCATTCAATCAAAATTAGCGGTGGATTTGAAGGCATTTTCAAATTGCATTGCAAGATTTGGGGAGTGGTTTGGACTCACCTACGGGGCAGGTAACGCATCTTCCGGAATAATTTCTCTGAGAGATATACTTTCGTGGGTGTCATTTATGAATAGGTTGTCCAAGAACATTTCCCCAGAACTTAGCCTTTTCCATGGTGCTTGCATGGTTTTCATTGATTCTGTCGGAAGCAACTCATCGGCTTCGTTGGCCCAATCTCCTGAGATTTTGGAAAGGCATAGAAGTTCTTGTGTGGAAAAACTATCAGAGATAGCAGGGGTTGACTTCATGAGTGTTTATCACCAAAAGTATGTTGTTGAAGTTGACGAACAGTTTTTGAAGATCGGGCCTTTCTCTCTTGAAAGAGTTGTCTCTGAAGAATCGGCAGGGTTTAATTTGCGTGCGCCTACAACAGCGATGAATGCTCTCCGTGTTCTCAGAGGAATGCAAGCGAAGAAACCTATTCTACTTGAAGGCAGTCCTGGTGTTGGTAAAACTAGTTTGATCACTGCTATCAGTCAGATCGTTGGGAAACCACTAACGAGAATAAACCTTTCAGAACAAACGGATTTGATTGATCTGTTTGGTGCTGACAGCCCTGCTGAAGGTAAAAATGCTGGCGAATTTGTATGGAGAGATGCACCTTTTTTGAGAGCCATGCAACAAGGTGAATGGGTGTTGCTTGACGAAATGAACTTAGCTTCTCAATCTGTCTTGGAAGGTCTGAATGCATGTTTGGATCATCGTGGTGAAACTTATATTCCTGAATTGGACAAAACATTCAAATGCCATCCAAATTTCACTGTTTTTGCTGCTCAAAACCCTCAATATCAGGGTGGCGGGAGAAAAGGGTTGCCTAAGTCCTTCGTTAATCGTTTTTCTGTCGTATACGTGGATACTCTGTCGTTGGACGACTTGAAGTTAATTTCGGCGTACTTGTATCCTAATCTTCAAAAAGAAACAATTGATAAGCTTATAGGGTTTGTTCTTGAGTTGGAATATGAGGTGGCCGTTAAAAAGTCGTTTGGACTTTTTGGAAGTCCTTTTGAATTCAACCTCCGTGACACAATGAGATGGCTGAAACTTATGAATGAAAAGGTCGGGCTTACTAAAGGCTGTGGCCCACACGAGTTCCTTAATTTGGTGGTAAGTGACCGTCTTAGGACGCCAGAATGTCGTCACGAGGCGCAAATGTTGTTTGAAAAATACTTTGGTCCAGTTCCAGAGCGGGATAATTACTTCCAAATTGGTGGCAAATATGCACAGTTTGGCCATTCAGTTTTGCCTAAGATATCTTCACACAATTTGGACTCATATGATTTGCAGCCGCTCCAATGTAACATCGCGGCTTTGGAGACTGCTTCCACTTGCATTCAGTATTCATGGCCTCTCATTATTGTCGGCCCCACAAACTCCGGTAAGACTAGTCTGATACGATATTTGGCAAACATTTCAGGCGCCCCTCTACACGAGTTTTCCATGAATGGAGATATCGATAGCACTGACTTGCTTGGTGGTTTTGACCAAGTTGACGTGAGTCATAAAGCTGAGGATTTATGGAAAGACGCAGCGGCGATGGCTAGAAAAATTTGTGTTTATGCCCTGGAACAGGATGATTCGAGAACATCTACATTATTTGAAAAGTGCTCACGGATTTTGACGCAGGGTAAGAACGTTCAAAAAACGTCAACAGTGTTTGGCAATCTGTTAGCGTTGCTTGACTCACTTCCTTCAGCTACAAATTCAATTGATGAACAAATGGCCAAGTTGATATCTGAAATCAAAGAGTTGATGACAGAAATGGAAAAGGTACAATCTGTTAGATTCCAATGGTTTGATGGTACGCTACTCACTGCAGTTGAAGAAGGTCACTGGCTAATTCTGGACAATGCAAACTTGTGTAACCCTTCCGTTCTGGATAGGTTGAATTCTTTATTGGAACCAAACGGCTGTCTTATGGTAAATGAATGTGCATTGGAGAATGGTGAACCTAGGTTGGTTGTACCTCACCCGAACTTCCGGCTATTTCTAACAGTTGATCCAAAATACGGAGAATTGTCCAGAGCTATGAGGAACCGTGGTGTTGAGTTATTCCTGGGAGATCTGGAAAACAGAGTAACAGGCTACGACAAGGCTCTCTTGAAGTTGACTAAGCGTACTCCATCTGAAAGTTCATTAGTAGGAAAGCTGGAAGAATTGGATATAGATGAAAAACTTCACAACCCAGTTTCGCGCTTTATTGAGTCAAGCGATTCTGCTGAGAGGTACTTTGGTCGTTTGGAAGATATCTCTTCTAGATATCACGGCCAGTTTTTTGAGTTGGTGGCTACATTCCAATTGAATCTCATGCCATTAAATGTGCTGGAATTAATGGAAAGATGGAGCAAAGCTGTTCACAATTCAGGGTTGTTCTCAGCCCGCTCCAAGGAACTATGCAAAGAACTTCTTTCGAAATCTCAGCTAGTTCTAACAACTCAATATAGAGATGTGCTCATTCAACTGTACCGCGAAGCTGCAAAGGAGTCGAATATCGAAATGGTCATTCCTGAATTTGTTGAGAATCAGGCTGTTTCTATGCAAACTAATGTGTTTTTTTCGCGATATTTGGGTGATGAGGTTGCTGAATCCAATATGCTTTATATGCTGGTTTTGTTGCAAGCCATACAATCTACTCAACATCATCTGAGCGCAGCGTTGTCCGCCGCAGAGACAAAAAGACCGTCTGATATGTCTTATTTGGTAAAGTCGGCAGCTATTTACAAGAAAAAAGTGTTAAAAGCGCCAGTTGGTGTTCAAGTTTTTGAGGCTATTGAAGCTATTGTGAAATATTTAAGAGAAGTATCTGGGTTGATATTATCTGGCGGTTTGGATTTGAGGACTGTAAGTGAATACAACATTATGCTTCAGCATTATACTGACCATTTTTTAGGTTAACTTGAAACATTTATTGGATTTGCACCGAATAGCTTCTGATCTGGTTCTGTTGACAGATGCAGTGTCTACTGATGAAAGTCAACTCCATGTCTATGAGGAGATTTTGCATACATGGCTAACTAATTCAGATGGTGGAGTTCCTGAAGTGGGAACATTTGAGTTGCTGAAAAATACCATTTCAAAGTTCTCCATGCAACTAGAGTTGAATACTGGTACTTCCATGGTGAAAATTTGGAATCGATATAAGGGTAATTTCCCAACTACAGACAAAGCTTGGGCTCTGTTAGAAAGATTATCGATTTTGTCAGAAAGATTTGATAATTGCTCAGCTAAATTATTTGCCGACTCTATTGAGTGGATCGAAATTTTAAGACAAACTATTATTGATACTTATGAAAGTATTCTGTCTTCTTCGGATTTGAAAATTTTAGAGGGCGCACTCGACGTAAGTTGTCTTATCTATTGGCTTTGTGAAGATTTACTAACATTTACAAGAAAATGGAAAGCGGTATCGAAAAACTTGAAAATTTGGAATCGAATTTCCAGGTTACCAGGAAACACCACTCCAAAGATGCATTCCTGTTTATTTCTTTATGTTTGGAAATTATGCATGCCAGTTCAGAAAATTTAGAGAATAGGGTCAGTCATGGAAGGAAGTTTGAATTTGTCAATTTAGCTAACCCAGTGTTTTTATAGGATGAGATAACTACAAAACTCAAGGAATTAGCTTATCATTCACAAAACGATACTATTCATCTCTCGCGGTATCAAATTCAGAATTTCGGTAAGTTGAAAAGTTCTGTTTTTATCTGATGGAAAACTGACGATTTTAGGAAAACCCTATTTGCCGTTCCTCAAGTCCATGTGGACTCATCTATCCTCTAGCCACGGAGCTAGTTCTCATATTCCTGGTGTGTTATCAGATGGGATTTTGACGCAATTGTTCGCGGGCCTGTAAGTTGTTTACACTGCTGAATTTTAGGGGATCCCAGGACTAATTTTTATTTAGCACCTCTTTTGATGACATTTCTGCAAATGACTTTTTGCAGTCTTCAGGAGATCTTCAAAATTTGGGAAAACAAATGGTTCGGAATACTGATGTGCTACTTGCGGATCGGCTGGATCAGCTCTCCCGGATCCTTCGTCGATTAATCAACACCGCGATTGATATACATCGGGAATCTACGGGGAAAGAGATTTTAAACTTCAAGATAATTGCAGAGAAGTATTTTCACCCTGCACTCCAATTACTGTCGGATTCACCGACAAGCAAAAATACTGGTGCTGCTTGGGTGTACTATTCTTTGGGAATGATATTGCTCTACGTTCCTGATAGCCCTTTCGATCCTGCAATTCGAGAACATGTTTATCACAATAGGTCTGAAAATTTGAGGCAAACACGATCAGATAGCCTTTCAGTCTTCAAGCTAATCAAAGATGTGTTTTTCGGACCCGGCAGAAATCACCAGGAGAATATGATTTCACACTTATTGCCTGAAAGTGAATCACACCGAGAACCTGACACGTTTAGACCAACTCCTTCATTGATTAACAACCTATTCCATGAATGGAGTTCTCTTATGCAGTCAAGCGTAGGAGAAGATGCTTTAACAAACCTGCTATCTTCAAGCCACGAGAAGAAATTGATGTGGCAAAAAAATACATCGCAGTTTCTGTTGCGGAATGGTACAAAGTATATGCAGTACTCTGACATAACCAGCATATTGGATGGGTTTATTTATGGTGCAAAACTGGGAATTGAGCTCACTACTATGGGGGATTCTGAATGGTACCCATATTGGCTATCAGACCCTATGTCCTTGAGCAGTGCTGCGGTGTTGTCAGAAGAGGCGACAGGTGTTGATTGGAAATTGAGGGGAACCGAGGACCAACAGATGAAGAAATATCTAATCCATTTATTGAGTGCCACTTCATTACATAAACACGAAATGATCTCGGGCAGGCCAAGCAGTAAAGACACTCTCACTCCGTCGGTTAGTAATATTTTGACAATATTCCATCGAAATTGGACAGCTAGGAAATTGAAAGAGGAAAATGAAGCTGCAGCCAACCAATCTGTATATGAGATCAAAGAAGATACTTATGAGGAGGAATTCAAGAAGTTGTTTCCTGATTTCGAAGGTGAGGTACCTGTCGAAGCGAAGGCTGGTGAAGATTCTGATCTGGACTATGAAATCGCTCTCAAGTATATCCAGCTGTATGGAAGTTCTATTGCTCCACGGCTTTATGATTTAGCAGTTGATGGTGTTGATGTTATGAAAGGTTTCAAACATCCAGAAATGACTTGTCAAAGAGGCTACAAGCGTGTTGTCCCCTCTATAATCAGTGGTATGAAAGCTCGGCTCAGCAACTCGGATGTTTCCAAGTCGAAGTCATTTAATTTCTACCACGATCCAAATCATTCGGAAGCTTTAAAAGTTGTCACGTATACTCACAAGATCAAGCAGTCAGCGTACAATTTAATGCAACGCTGGCCAGAGCACCAAACATTGTACAACATCCATATGGCGTGTACAGAACTTTTGAATTACTCAGTTAAAACTCCTCTTGCACGGTTTTTGCAAAAAGTTGAACAAATGTTGGTTTTCTTGAGTGAATGGGAAAAGTATGCTAGTAAAGACGTTTCACTCGCTTCACTTCTCAATGATACATCCAATTTGATTGTTTCTTGGAGGAGATTGGAACTTTCTACCTGGCCACAGTTGTTTGAATTTGAGCAAATTAATGTACAAAAGGATCTTGGTAAATGGTGGTTCCATTTATATGAAAGCATTGTTATTAAGACACTTGACTATGTACAACACCCAGACGATGAGACTGTTGGATCATTCCCGCGTGATCTTGTTGGAGCTCTGAGCTTCTTTTTAAAGCAATCCTCGATCGGCCAATTCGCATCGCGTGTTACATTAGTGAAGGCGTTCAGTAATCATGTCAGATTGATTGCTATTAGACATCCAAGTGCGCAAAAGATATTTGAAGCGATTGAAAATGTCGTAAGCTTCTTTGAACAATACTCTTCTACCGTGGCTGCTCAAATTGAGAAAGGTACGTCAGGTCTGAAAAAAGAGGTCGAAGAGGTTATTCTACTCGCAAGTTGGAAGGATACGACTGTCGAGGCTCTCAAGGAAAGTGCGAGACGATCTCATCATAAACTTTACAAGGTGATCAGGAAATATAGAGCGCTTATCAATGAGCCTGTTGAAGCTATTGTTACTGTTCCTCCTCCACAGCTAGAAGGAAACAGTGGGTTTATTTTCAACGCGGCTCGGAGTATTAGCGGCATTCAGCGTATTGCTGAACATCGAGAAATATTCGATAAAGTGTCTTCTATAGCCAAGAAGGGCCTCTTTGTCAGCGATAAAACAGTTGTAAAACTTGAGAATTTCGTTTCTTCTTTGAGCGAGCAGAGGCTAATGTCATTGGGGGATCTTGCTGAACAGGTTACAAGAGAAGCTTCTAGATTAAGAAAGGAAACGCCGTCTGAGCTGACCGAGGAAAATAAGAAGGCTATTTCTGCGTTGAGAGTAGAAAAAGGTAAACTCCTCAGCGATACACTTAAGGAGTTGAAGAAGTCTGGGTTACCAACGTCTGTGAAGGTGGAAATCGTCACAAATCAACAAGATGTTGGCAAAATTCTGGCAGATACTCCGCTAATAAAGGGCAAGGAGTATGCGGCGGGGAATTATTATTTCTTCCGGATTGTAGAGATGACTGGCAGATTGAGAACTGCTGTGCATACTTCAGAAGGAGATGTACCGGCATCAGATTTACAAAAGGGATTGGCTATATCGGAGAATCTTATGGCCAAAATTCTAGAATGTAGAGTCGATTTGGCTTCCTCTGCTGCTGAAAACTCCACAATCAGTCGGCTGTTGAAAGGATTTACTAGTGCGACCAAATTACTTGATTCAAATGTCTCTTTCGTTCATCTTAAGGACTGCATGGCAACTCGGGAATGTTCGGAGAATCTTTTAAGATGGTTACCGGGTATTATGGATTATGCACTGTCATCCTGCAAGGATTACCTTTTCTTGGGTGATGTCACCGAAAATGAGTCGTCAGAGAGTTTCTTTGTTGATTTGAGAACACGATTCAATGGTCTCAAATCCTCGCTGGACACATTTTCTGGTTTCCGAGAAATGTCAATCATGACCTCGGATGAGCTCAGTGTCCACAATAAACTAGCAGATGGCATAGACAAGATGGTTGAGGATGTGGACGCCTGGGAAATGAAGAACCCACAATACAGATCTATTTGTAATATTATCACGGAGTGGTTGCACTCGAGCTCTAAGACGTTGAGAGCTCATTTGCTGTCTGTCGAAGGTAAAAGCGTACCATACTCCAGCCTGGAAGATAAGGTCCAAAAGCTGTGCAATTCTATTTTGGTTGTTGTTCAAGAGATTAATAAAATGAAGGATACAACGTTAATTTCTGAGGATGACAAATGGCTTAGCTTGACACGAAAATATATTCGCCGGCTAAGCAACGCTTTGCACAGAAATGCAATTTCAGGTCTGATGGAAGAATGTTTGGTGGACCTTTCCAATGTGAGCCAACCGGATCTTATTTCTGCTATTTCGGCCATTGGAGTGGCATTGCCGTTTGTCCTTGAATATCAACGGTTGTCTAAAAGTGTTCATGATCAGTTGAATTTCAATTTCTGTGACCTTTCCAAGTCGTCGTATTTGCTTGTGTCATGTTTACATGAACTTGCAAATAAAGGATTCTGTACGCCACAAGAAAAACAAGACGAAGAACAGGACCCAAGCTCAATGAAAGAGGGGACAGGTTTGGGTGATGGCGCTGGCGCCCAAAATACCTCGGATGATGTTGATGATGATGAAGATCTTTCAGAGCATGCTCAACAAAAAAATGAAGAACAAGGTGAGGACCAGGGTGAAAATGAGGAAGATGATAAAGCTGTTGACATAAAGGGTGACATGGAAGGCGACCTAGAAGATGCTCCTAACGAAAGTGATGATGATAAGTCCGATAAAGAGGATGATGAAGAGGAGCTGGACGAAGAAAAAGGAGATATTGGTGATCTTGATCCTAACGCCGTTGACGAAAAAATGTGGAACGAAGAGCCCGATGAGAAGAAGGATGAAAAACAATCCGAAGATCTTTCTGAAGGCAACAAACAGGAAGGACAGCCTAACGAAGAAGAAGAAGGCTCCGAGAATCCGCCAGATAAAAATGAGGCTGAAGATAACGAAGCTCAGGATGAAAACGATGAAGCTGAACAAGATGAGGATGCTGATGAAGAGGAAGACATCGGTGAGCAAAAGGACGATGTAAAACATCAGGACAACGAAGAGCTCGAGAAGCAAGCGGAAGAAGGAGATGCATTAGAACTTCCTGAAGACATGAATATTGATGAAGATGGAAAGGATGATGAAGATGTAGACGAAGACATGAATATGGATGAACTTGATGACGATGAAACCATGGAGCAAGATAACAATGGAACAGCCGAAAAAGATGGTGGCGAAGAAGACGAAAACGATGATGAGAAGCCAGAGGAAGAGGATGAAGAAATTCAAGGAATGGAAAATACTGAAGCAGAAGACAATGATGATATCAACGATGAAGCCAAAGAAGGGGAGGAAGATAAGAATGTATCGGATAACTTCGACGATGAGAATACTCATGAGGATAACAGTAAAGCTAATGAAGCCGATGAAGCCATGAAAGTGGAAACTGAAGGTCTGCATGGACCTGATGACACTCAAGAAGAGATCAAACCGGAGGAAAGTACTGCTGGACAAAAGGAGTCGAACACTACAGGAGAAGGCGCTGATGAAGCGACTGAGAATGAGCAGGACACCATGGAAATGGGAACCGGTTCAAGCTCGATTAAGCCTGAAAATGAAGAGCCTAAAGAAGAGGAACCAGTTGATTCCACTGACCAAGCCAGAAAAGATGCAGAGGACTCACTGAAACAACTTGGTGACGCTTTGAAAGAATTCCACAAACGCCGTCAAGAGATTCAAGAAACTTCACTTGATAAAAACGAAAGTGAGGAAAAAGCCAATCAAAATCCAGACGAATTTGAGCATGTTGAAGGTGAAAACAGTTCGTATGATACTCAAGCCTTGGGCGCTGCCAGCCAGGACCAGGCCCATCAACATATTGACGACGATATGGCTATTGAAGAGGATGAAGACCATGTACAGAATTTGGAAGATGAAAAATCTGCACATGAACAACAGCCAGATAAGCATGAGTCACTTGAAGAAAATGATGGAGGTGATGAGCCCGAAGAAGACAACAATGAAACGTCGGGCCAGACTGCTGTTGCCGGTCAAACGTTCAAGGCTGAGCCTGAGGATGAAGACACTTCAATGATGGATGCTGAAGACGAAAATTCTGAAGCCGAGGAGGGAGACAACAATTTGCATGACAGTCTAACGAAAGATAAGGAAGAAAATGATTTGGTTCCTGCTAGAGAGTTGGAAGAGTCGCGCGAAATTTGGAAGTCATATGAGTCGACCACCCAAGAGCTCGCACTTGGCTTGTGCGAACAGCTTCGTTTGATTTTGGAACCAACTCAGGCCACCAAACTTCGTGGTGATTTTAAGACGGGAAAACGCCTCAACATGAAGAGGATTATCCCGTATATTGCATCTCAATTCAAGAAGGATAAGATTTGGATGAGAAGAACGAAGCCGAGCAAACGCCAATACCAGATTATGATCTCAATTGATGATTCCAAGTCAATGTCTGAATCCAAATCGGTGGATTTAGCATTCCAAACAATTGCATTGGTTTCCAAAGCTTTAACTCAGTTAGAATCGGGACAGATTGCAATTACACGGTTTGGTGATAACACCCAATTGGTGCATCCATTTGAAAAGCCATTTAACTTCGATTCAGGGGCTGAGGTGGTGCAATGGTTTGGATTTGATCAACAGAAGACCAATGTGCAGAGATTATTAGAAAAGTCAATTCAGATATTTGAAGATGCGAAGAATAACTCCAGACAAGATCTGTGGCAGCTTCAAATTGTTATCTCTGATGGTATGTGTGATGACCATGATAAGCTGAGGAAATTGGTTCGTAAGGCGCAAGAAGAACGTATTATGATGGTGTTTGTGATTGTTGACAGCGTTAACAAAGAAGGCTCTATCCTTGATATTAACCAGGTTCAATATGAAAATGATGAAAATGGTCTCCCGAACAAGATCAAGATGACCAAATATCTTGATAACTTCCCATTTGATTATTATGTTATTGTACGAGATATCCGCGAATTGCCTGCAGTTTTGTCCTTGGTTTTGAGACAGTATTTTGCTGAAGTGTCTGATGTTTAGTCATGATTTTGTGTTGTGTATATTTATGATTTGATAATATGAACTAGCTAATAATAATAATTTTTATAATAACAATTTTTATTTTTCGTTCTTGTTTAATATTATTTGATGTTATACATTCTATTAATACACGTCGATCACTTTGATCTCTTGTAAATCTTTTTCAAAAAGACCTCGATGACCTCACCTTTAAAGCCCCTAGATTCATCAATTTCGCCAATCATCTTTCTGAGCTTGTTCACAATGTCCTCTTCATAGGAGAAATACTCTTGCTCCAGCTTGAGCTCATTGAATACTTCCTTAACTTTGGCTTCACAAGTAGCATCTTTCTTACCGTAGTTGTTGTCCAAGATTTCTCGTTGAGCAGGAGAAGCCTTTTCAAGGGCCTTGTTGATGACCCACCCACACTTGTTATCTTGAATATCAGTGCCAATCTTTCCAATTACTTCCGGGTCACCGTAACAATCGAGGTAGTCATCTTGAACTTGGAAATACTCACCAAGAGGTAAGAGAACATCTCTGGCTTGCTTTAAATCCTCGTCGGAAGAAATGCCTGACATATACATGGCAAGCGCAACTGGCAAGTAGAAACTGTAGAAAGCAGTCTTATACGTGACAATATAAGAGTGTTTTTGAAGGGAGAACTTGGAGAGATCAACATTATCTTCTGGGGCAGTGATTAAGTCAAGCAATTGACCAAGTTCAGTTTGGAATGTGACTTCGTGGAAAAGTTCCATAAGGTCGACATAGTATGATTCTTTCTTGAAGTATTTCTTCAAAAGGACGTAGATAGCAGCCTCCAACATAAAAGAGTCGTTAATGGCGACGGTACCTACCTCAGGTTTACGGAACCAACATGGCTGACCTCTCCTGGTATGAGAAGCATCCATCATGTCGTCAGCAACAAGGAAGTAGGCTTGAAGTAACTCAACACACCATCCTAGGACAGCAGCCCGTCTATATTCC
The DNA here is from genome assembly GCA_030674225.1 of Blastobotrys terrestris. Classification (NCBI taxonomy): domain Eukaryota; kingdom Fungi; phylum Ascomycota; class Dipodascomycetes; order Dipodascales; family Trichomonascaceae; genus Blastobotrys; species Blastobotrys terrestris. The sequence continues at coordinate 39,682 of JAJLUR010000042.1, forward strand.
GCGTCACTGAGCTCGGTTTGTTTAGTCAAAATTCTGTAGGTGTCAATGACAGACATTCCCCGATTAGCCTTACCACCGACAGTATTGTAGAACAAGTTATTCTTATACCACTCAACCGCATCGGCAGAGATGTTGGTTTTTTTCAATTCATCCAACAACTCATTGGCTAGTTCTGGGAAGACGGATTCAAATTTTTGTTTAGCTTCAGACATAGTTACGTGTTTTCAGAAAACAGGGGGTGAGTTGAAAAATCTAGTCTTCTCGGATATTCATTACACTCGAATTTATAAAGGTTGGTTACCATAAATGCCGCAGAGAGTGCGGCACATAAAGGCATCGGTTTCCCGATATGCCGACGACCGTTTTTTTTTTTTTTTTTATCAGTGAAAAATTAGTGAAATTTTCGAACATATCGTTAACTAACCATGGGAAAAATAAAAGAATCCTTCGCCCGATTAAAGAAGACAATGGGCTCTGATGATAAAAATGAGAAGTCTAATACCAATTTCAAGAGCATCAAGGAGAAGGGATCGGTCAATAGTCTTAAGAGTACTTCAAGTAAGAAGAGCAGAAGTGATATCCCGGAAGATAGAGAGACCTTATCGAAGAAAGAAAAGAGAAAGATTGCCAAGCAGCAACAACAGGAAGCAGAAGATTCAGAAGAGTCAGAAGAAGTAAAATTTGACGCCGCTGCGTTAGATGATAGCGATGATAGTGAGGATGACGATTTCACAGCGGATAAAAGTGTAAACGATGGTTCCGCTGATCAACAAGATTCAGAGGAAGAAGAGGATGTTGCATTGTCTGATGTCGAATTGGACGAAGATGCTGATGTTGTTCCGTATCAAAAAACTACCGTTAACAATACAAAGGCCTTGGAAGCGTCGCACAATGCGATTAGTCTTGAAGTTGGGAATCTGCCCTTCAATGAGCATTTCTCCGTCAAGACTCAGTCAATTGAGCTCAAGGATATTTATGACGATATAGAGAGAGAGTTATCCTTTTACAAACAAGGTCTTTCTGCTGCTAATGAAGCGAGAAAGCTTCTGAAGAAGGAAAAGATCCCATTCAGCCGTCCAATTGATTACTTCGCTGAAATGGTGAAGTCAGACGAGCACATGGAAAGATTGAAACAAAAGCTCATTGACGAAAAAACTGCTGAAAAGGCTTCTCAAGAGGCAAGGAAACAGCGTGAGCTCAAGAAGTTTGGCAAGAAGGTTCAACACGCCAAGTTGCAAGAGCGACAAAAGGAAAAGCGAGAAACCCTTGAAAAGATCAAGGACCTTAAGAGAAAGAGAGGCAACAATGATATGTCAAATGAAGACTTTGACATTGCCTTAGAAGAAGCTGCGTCTGATAAACCAAAAGGACCAGCTCGCAAGGGTGCCAAAAGATTGGCAAAGGATGCTAAATATGGTCAAGGTGGAAAGAAGAGATTCAAAAATGTTAATGATGCAAAGAGCAGTGCTGATATTTCCGACTTCAATCCAAAGAAAATGAAGAGCGCTGGTAAGCAACGTCCCGGTAAAAACAGAAGAAACAAGAAATAACTCATATATAATGTGATATTATAATGTGATATATAAATTAATACAAGTTCTATAATAAATGCGGTGCTATATATATATTATAATAAATCCAGTTCAGATAGTTGCTGGACCAATGACTCGTCAAGGAATTTAGTCACTGTTGGTTCTTCACTTAACCCTTTTCTCCTTCTAGTCTTGAGAACAAAATCTCTCGCTAGAGCGGATGGGGTCGCAGCCGTCAATGGCTGAGTTTTTTGTGTTTTGTCCATTGGATCTCCGGGAACAACTTGCCATCTATCAAATACCATTGAAATGTATGCTCTTCCCTCGCTGGCAACTCTCAAATCCGTTTCAAACCCGAAAGAATCTATAACCGGGATTTGTCCTAGAACATAATACAATGGAGTGCCGGCTATTGGTGTATCCGTGAGAATACCGCCTCTTCTTTTTGATATCAAGCCATAGATTAGATCCACTCCATCAGCGGGACATGTAATATGACAATAGTAAACTGGCTCCAACAACCGTGGAGAAGCCAATAACATAGACGAATAACACATTCGTCTAGCTGTAGGTATCACTTGACCTCCGCCTCGCAGAATAGGTTCTTTGGCCAAATCAACGTCTATAATCTTGAAATTGACATTCCTAATTGGCTCATCACACAATGGTCCTTCCCGTGTGCTCCACTGGAACCCTTGGATCATTGACTCTCTGATAGAATTTAGTAACTTCTTGTCTACCTCGGAAGCAAGCGTATCGTCTTGAAGAATATTTGGTCCATTGTCGTCAGGTCCAAATGCCCAGATAGATCGAGATGCCATCAAATCCCAGTCATGCTTCTCTTGAAAAAATTTTGCAACTTGCTTAATGGGCCATCGAATATCAACTTTGCCGTTTTCAATATCTTCGGCAATACCTTCGTCTAATGGCTCAGCTGTCATGGTGATCTTATTCTTCTTATTCGGAGTAATAGCATAGCATTTCAAAACCGACCTTTCTGTACACGTTTCAGAGAATCGAGTGACTGGATCCGAAACTTTAACTTCCATTTCCGCATATAAAGTCCTCAGATCATGCAAAACACAGTCCATATACAGTTCACCTGAACCTAATATAATATGCTCACCTGATTCTTCGACTTTCACTTGCAGCAGAGGATAGGTTTTATTGACCTTCCTAAGACCTTCCAGTAATTTCGGAAGTTCTGAAGGGTTAATGGGTTCAACTGCTACTTTAACAACCGGCTCAGCAATATAGTTAAGCGGTCTGAAAATATATGCGTCAGACTTAAAATCACTTGCAACTATTGTCGCAGTGGAGACCACAGTCGAATCAATCCCTTCAATTAACACAAGGTTTCCTACAGGAACAGCGTCAACCTGAACCTTATACCGAGTCTGTGGGACCCATAGTCGTTTTACTTCGGCCGAAATCATATCTTCTTCGTCCTCAATTGTGTAACCTTCGCCTAAAACTTTAACTTTCTGGCCTTGTTCCAACGTCCCACTGAAAACTCTACCCAGGGCGAAAAACTCGGATCCATCTTCATTTGGGTAGAGTTTTGTGATATTAACAATCAGAGGAGCTGAATCCGACTCACAGCGTCGAGTCGCATTTGCCATTTCGCTATCTGTAGGACCAGTCAATGTCAGATGGGCCTTAGTTTGAGCGTTTTCAATTGGAGACGGAATGTGCTCTAAAACTGTGTCCACAAATCCACTTGAATTTCCAAAAAACAATTTACAGACTGTTTTCAACAACGGCCTCACATCCATTTTGTAGGTGGATGGTTTCAACGCTATACCCAGTTTGGCCAAAGTCTCCTTCAGTGAAGCCTCGTCCCCATCTAAAGTATGAGTGTAAATTTTGTAAATCGGTTCTAACACAAAATGTACGAAGCTTCTGATTCCACCATTTTCCGAAGTCTTTTTAAACTTTCTGCTGTTTGGTTGATAATAAATATTGCCCCATAATCGTTGAGAAAACTTTTCGGCGAAGTCTTCTCCGGTATTTGGGAATGAATCTTCATATGTTTTAGCAATTGATCTCAGTGAAAAACACCATTCCATCTGAGAAGAACAAAATATAACATTACCTTTTTCAGGCGACACTCGACGTGTTTTGTTTCCTGTAGGATTTGCGTCAGTAATAAAGGTGTTGACCTCTTCAATACAATGCAGAAGTTTGTGATACGCATCGCTTGGAGGTAACTTGAGATCGAGAATAAGCCGGTCGATCTTGTTTACGATTAGTATGAAGGGAAGTTCCTCTTTGAGCGCGTGTTCGATAACCTGCTTGGTATTAATTTGTAACCCTTCGACCAAGTCTACCACAACTGCAAACCCGTCAACAAGTCTAGCGGCTGACGAAACTTCGTCCACAAAATTCACATGGCCCGGGGTATCTATAATGTTGAAACTGTACGATTTCCCCTTGGAATTTGGTAACAATAACGACATAGGTGAAGATTTGACTGTAATTCCGCGATTGATCTCAAGTATATGGGTATCAGTATACCTCAATCTATCCACTTGTTTATTTCCCTGGCTCTTGTCCTTAATATCATGTGTTTCTTTCACCAGCATGTCAAGGAATGATGTTTTCCCGTGATGTAAATGGCCCACCAAGGCTATATTTCTAACTTGTTCTGGCAAATTCATTAAGTTAGCATGAAATTCTCGCGAATAATAGGTCTCTGGCAAGTCCGCTTCCTCTACTGAAATAGTCTTGGTCTTTACAGGTGCGATCAAAGGCTCAGCCAGGGATTGCTGATCTCTTTCATGATGAACTGTTTCTACATCCGCACCAAATACGTCATTTGCTGACGGATAATACTGCTTATCTTCATGTAGAATAATCGCCTGGTTATTATCGACGTTATTGTCTTCCTGCATCTCTTCGTCCTCATCCTCTACTATTGCTGGGCCAGCAGCTACGTCTGAACCGTTTCCATCGCTCAGGCCATCCTCAGCCTCCGATTCTACATCATCTCCAATGTAATTACCGAATCTGTAAAAAAAAGAACAATTAGTTAGTACATGAAAAACAAAATAAAATAAAAAAATGTTAATAATGCGAAACCTACTCATCATATAAATCGTCGTCCATCTTTTATACCAGATATGCGTAAGTTTTTAAAGGTTTTCGATTGTGAAGTTTTGGATCGTTGGGAGAGAACGTCTGACCTTCCGCGTAAAAAAAATCAAAATATAACTGCAGTTACAATATATTATTGCAATGCGCAAAGGTTCAGCCGTACACAACTTAGTACCGTTAAGTTTTCACTACTTAAAATATAGACAATTTTTACAGCATCATTACTAAAAGGAGATCAGTTATTGCTAAGCACTCTTTCAGCGACGTGAAGCGGAGCAACTGCGCCAGTCCACAGCTGAAATTGTTCTAACCCTTGATGGAGCAGCATTCTTCTTCCTGGAATCACAGTCACACCGAATTCCTTCTCAGCCAATTCCATGACAGGTGTGACCGCAGGTTTATAAGCAGCATCAAGAAGCGTTCGACTATAAGGGGCACCAATGACATCTTTACCCAATAGTGTTCTTATGCTACCGAGTAGAGTTGGGTCAATTTCCTTATTGGCCGGAATACAACTCATAACCAACAATGGCCCAATTGCGGCAGAAACCTCACCGGCATCCTTCAATGCAACAACGCCAAACTCCTGAGGGAAAGCAGTAACTAACTCTTCAGCCTTTGATGGAGTGCGGTTTATCACATAAATTGTCTCAAACCCAAGCTCTCGAAAAGCGTAAACAGCTGCCCTTGCTGTTCCGCCTGCCCCAATAATTAATGCCGAATGCTTATTGTTTGGAAGTTTAACAACTCCCTTATCCAGGAAAGCACTGTAAATACCGGCCCAGTCAGTATTTTCACCAATCAGTTTACCTCCTTGGTTGATAATCGTGTTAACAGCTCCAATTGCTGCTGCAGTAGGTGCAAGGTCATCTAGATATGGAATAACATCAACCTTCAGTGGAATAGTGATAGATGCCCCTCCAAATGACTTTCCGAGTTCTTTGATTCTTTCAGAAACTAGCTTGGCATCTTCTGTCTCCAATCTGTCATAACAGTGTGGCATTCCCAAAGTTTTAAAAAGCGTGTTATGAAGAGCAGGAGATGGTGACTGAGAAACTGGTGACCCACCAATGAAGAATTTTTGAGGCTTTAATCCGCCGATAGTGTACCGGGCCTCGTTTATTTCCTTTAGAGACAGTTGCCCTGGGGCTGCCTTGACTGGCAGTGATGGATGAGTAACAGGGGTCATCAAGGTGTTCAGAACTCGACTCAGTTGTCCCTCATACCCCATATTAATTGCAATCATTGGCTTTTGCTTGTGGGCCATCCTAAAAGACTCCAATTTGAAGTTGTCCTCTAATGAAGCAGCACTGCCAACGAATTTGACAATGTCACCTTGGCTACTGGCAGTCTCATATAAACCGTCCCAAGTTGAGCTGTCCCACTTAAGATCACCAGCGACATCATGGTGAGAGGCGATGATTTTTGAGAACCCCTTATCCTTGATCAAATCATCCTTCAATGCCGGCGGTAGAGTGAGTTCCATGTCAATAAACTCGACACCCAACTTGAAACCCAGTCGGATCAAAGCTTGTAGATGATCCAGATTTTCATCTGGGAATTTTCCACCCTGTGACTTGGTGCGCACAGTGTACACGATTGGAAGATTTGTATGCATCCTCAAATATGAGAGTTGGTCTGAAACATATTCGATGCTAGGAGAAGGACCATCCTGTCCCTTTTGCTTAAGCATGTCAACTCTCAGCTCGATAGCATTTACACCTTCCAAAATCTCATCAAAATTCTCTAACGTTTTCAGATCTTCGTAAGTCAATGATAAGAAATAGCTTGGTTGGTCCACTGGAATAATAACCGGCTGTTTACCTGTAACAGTACCCAGGAATCTTTCTAACGAATTTCGAACCTTGATACTATCTTTCTCATCTGAATAGTGGTGTGAGTAAAAGTGGGCATTGGAACATTCCTGGTACCATTGTTCTCTACGAAGCCAAACAGATCGAATATCGTCAACATATGCCGGTCTCTCTTTGTCGATGTTAAGGTAAGATACAATAGCATCAACGTCCCTATGAAGGTGGACGACCATCTTACCACTGGCCATATGCTGCTTCAACAAATCTCTGGCTTTTGGTGTTTCAACCAATCCGCCACCAACCGCTGCGACGTAGCCCTTTGGATTGTTTCTCAAGAATTCATCAAAAACTTGGAGCTCATAGTCTCTGAAAGTCTCCCACCCTGATTCATTGATAATGGTAGGAATGGTCTTGTTATATTTCTCTTCCAAATAAATGTCAAGATCAACGAAACTCAACCCCAAGGATTCTGCCGTCCATCTTCCAAGAGAGGTCTTACCGGAACCTCTCATACCTATAATAACAATGGTGTTGTCGCCGTTAGGTGTTTTAGAAACTAGCTGCGATTGCTGATGTTTCTTGTCGCTATGTCCCTGTAGTTTCACCTTAAAAGAACCACGGAGAGTATCCCACCAACCTGGCCAGGTCTTTTCCACACAACGACGGTCTTTGATCAAAACAGGGGACTTCAGAATAGTGGCCAATAAACTGAAACTCATCGCTACTCTGTGGTCGTCATAGGTATGAATCCAGTCTGGGGTTTTCAAATCGCTGGTTGAGCCACCAAAAATTTCTAATCCGTCGTCAAGCTCCCGAGTTTTGACATCGAATTTAGATAATTCATGCATCATTGCGTCAATACGGTTACATTCTTTGACACGCTGATTGGCAATACCTGTGATACTAGTAACATTCGATTTTCCTTCGGGATCTCGGGCAATAGATGCAACAACTGAAGCGGTCAGGAACGCATCGGTCATTGGTTCCATATCAACATGGGACAATGGCCGTAACTGACCGATTGGCGGACCAGTAACGGTTGTCGAGGTTTCTGTCTGAACAACATCACACCCCATTGGCCCCAAAACATCAACTGCAAACTTAGCATCTCCTTGTAATGAGCCAGAACCAATATTTGGAACAGTACAGGTAGTCCCACTCATAGCAGCAAAGGCAAGTGGATAAGTGGCCGAACTAGCGTCAGACTCCACCACATATTCCGACGGATTGGTATAAGTTCCCTGAGGGATATGATAAGTGTGCTCTTCAGTCGTAGATTTTTCCACATTGATACCAAAAGATTTCATCATGGCCACGGTCATATCAATGTAGAACTGAGAAATAGGCTTGCCGCCGATCAAACTTAGCGTTACGGGCTTTTTTGCGTATGGAGCACACATCAAAATAGACGAAACATATTGAGAAGAAATAGTAGCAGCAAGCTCAATCCTTCCACCTTCCAATCCTTTACCGCAAGCCACGTCTAATGGCAAAGACTCTTCTGCTTCAACGTACACTATATCACTCCCATTAGCTCTTAACGCATCCACAAGAGGACCAATAGGACGTTCCTTCATCCGACTGTTACCAGTCAAAATTAATCTGCTGTGCGTAGCAGACGGCTGGACTAGTGTAGCTACAGAAGTCAAAAACCTGGAAGCAGTTCCAGCATTTCCAAGATAAATCTCTTTTTCTGGAGATGTAAGCTCTCCACCGTGGCCGTTTAGAACAATAGTTTCACCACCGTCTTCAGTAGTGATATCAGCGCCATTTAACAGCTTCACAGCATTTAGCATATGCTGAGTATCATCGGAATGTAGAAGATTCTTGATCTTACATTGGCCCTTACCCAACGCCGCCAATATAAGAGCTCTATTGGAAATTGACTTAGAGCCGGGCGGGGTGACAGTTACCTTATTAGGGGAGGCGGAAAGATCACCAACAAGAATATTTTCGGCTAGCACCACTCTGATATCTTCATCAGCCACAACGCTAGCCTTCTTCTCGTATGTGTTTCCAATTTCAGACAAAAGGACAATTTTTTTCTTCTGTCCATCATTCTTCTTGTCAACGCCCATGATGCGAAGGAGGTCGTCAACCGGACATACTTTATTCCTGGACCTCTTGCATAAAGTTTTATCTTTGATGGTTGTCGGTAAGTTATAGGCTGCAAGACATTTAGTCAATCTAGCAACGGAAACCGGGCTAAGAACACCCAGGTAGCGAGCCAATTCAGCTTCCAAAACCATACCAACAGCGACACATTCTCCGTGAAGAATCTGTGGAGTCAAGATTGCTTCATAGGCATGACCAATTGAGTGGCCAAAGTTGAGTAAATTTCGAAGCCCGCCTTCTCTTTCGTCCTTAGTAACGACTTCAGCCTTTACTTTTACTGAACCGCTGACAATGTTATGGATAATATCCTTTATTGCGGATAGATCAACTCTTTGCGAATCAGGGTCCCTCTGGCGGATGGTTTCCATGAATATTTTGTTATTAGCTTCCAATCTGGTGAATTCTTCACCATTCCAAATGGCAGCAGTCTAGATGTCGTTAGTAACTATCAATAAAGGAAAATAACTCGTCTCACTCACCTTGATAACTTCTGCCATCCCATTAATAAATTCTCTTTCTGGAAGAGTTTCCAAAAATGCCAAATCGATGAAAATCCTCTCTGGCTGCCAGAATGCACCAACGAGGTTTTTTCCGAGCGGTGTATCAATTGCGGTCTTCCCCCCAATGGAGGAGTCTACCATAGCCAACAGAGTGGTCGGGATTTGGACAAATCTAACTCCTCTCATAAAAGTGGCAGCAACATATCCAATCATGTCACCAATAACACCACCGCCCACTGCAAGAATTACCGTATCTCTAGTACATCCCTTTGATAGCAGCCAATCTTCAATTTCGGCCTTGGTAGCTCTAGATTTGGACTCTTCGCCTGGAGCGATAATATATTTCAATAAACGAGCATCAGGATTTAACGCCTTCGAGGCCTTCAAGAATTCAGCCTCTAAAGACTGAACATGATCAAACTTGGCAATATTACTGTCCGAAATTATCACATAGGTGGAGGACTTAATATTCTTCAGAATTTCATTAGCAAAGTGGCTCTGCAATTTGTATCCAATATGGATGGTTTCAGACCCCAGAATAGGGATTTTAGTCAATCCAGAAGCCATAATCCAAATAATGTAATTTTTCTTAACCGGCTAGTCTGGTTTGATGTAGTAGAAATTCTTTGTGAATTTTGACGATCCTTTCTTTTTCCTATTGAGTCACCCTCCACAGGGAGCTTCCAATCTTTAAATAACCACATTTGGGACTTAAATCTTAGTTGCCGTGGAAACCGTGGGCGCGTAACATTACGCGGAAAAGATTTTCAGCCGTGCAACAAAAAAAAAGCCCAAAAATGAAAAATTCCTAAAACTATATAAATATAACCCACAATACAGGTTACTTTATTCAATGGGAAAGAAGAGTGTTAAAATTGCTGAGCCTGAAGAACGGAATAACGAGGGAATAGTAGAAGAGGTCACTGCCTCCAAAACTTCTACTACTAGCTCCAATTCTTTTGTCAATGCGCCAACTTTCAGGATCATCACTGGTTCGTATGAACACAATCTCCTCTGTGTATCGTTAACTCTGGCTAAAGGGGCCGAAGTATTCAATCCGATATTCCATTTCACCCCCCATTCTCAGTCAATTAGGTGCTTGGCTACAACGAAAAGGTACCTGGTCAGCGGTTCCAACGACGAACATATTAAAATCTATGATCTCCAAAAGAGAAAAGAATTAGGAACATTGCTCCACCACAGCGGCAGCATTTCCTGTTTAGCATTTTTTGGATCCAAGTGGCTCCTGAGTGGTGCAGGTGATGGGAAATTATGTCTTTGGAGAGTTAAGGACTGGGAAGTTCTCAGTGAAATGAAAGGACACAAAGGTGAAATTAATGATATTTCTATTCATCCTTCAGGCAAAATTGCATTGAGTGCCGGATACGATAAGACTATCCGTCTATGGAACCTAATGACTGGAAAGAAAGCCAGTGTGTTGAAAGTCAGGCAGGAGCCTCTTAGAGTGCAATGGTCACCAGATGGAACCATTTTCCTCGTTGCATTTGATAGAAAAATTTCCGTCTATTCTGCTGAAAATTCTGAAGTTGTCACTGAGATTAATGTTAAATCACCAATCCTGCATATGGAACTCTTAGAATTGGATGATGGTCTTTATCTAGTAAGATCTCATAATGATGGTAAGATCATCTTCACAAAATTAGCATCACTTCTTCAAGATAATGGTGATACTAAGGAAGAAGATACTTTCGAGCTTGTGGGTCATGCTAGTAGAGTAAAAAGCTTCAATATGTTCAGCTATGCACCGAATAATACAAAATACTTGGCTTCTGTATCGTCAGACGGTAAATTGGTTGTGTGGGATATGTCGATTAGAGACCAAGTCGCTGTTTATAACACCGGTGACAGGCTCAATTGTTGCTTGATCGTGTCTGATGATGTTGAAAAAGCTGAGACTATGAAGAAACGTGCACATCCAGATGACGAAAACCAATCGGAAGCTGACGAGACGGATTATTCTGAATCTGAGGCCGAAAGTAAGCCAAGAAAGAAAAATAAAAAGAAGAAGAATGGTCCAAAGGTATCTGTAGAACTTGAATAAATAGTATCATATCACGACTTATCATACATAATAATTACACACAACTTTCGGTTTTTATTTCCATTCCTGCCCTTCAGGCTGAAGGTGATTTGGAATTGCCTCCCCCTCCTCCTTTGGACGAAGATGCGTCTCCACCAGAGCCAAACGTTTCATTATACATCGGACAAGATTTGCTAATCGACGTTAGTGAAACCAAAAATAAAACAAAAATAAAAAAATACTCACTTTGTTCGAATATGTCCAATTTCACCACAAGTGGCACACTTCCGGGTAGTTGATTTACCTTTTCCTACTCCTTTACCGGTTGACGAAGCGTTCGATTCTGCATTGGCACTTGCTTTCAGAGCATTTCTTGCAATGCGTCTTTCTTGGTTTCTTTGAAGCCTTGCCAATTCTGTTTCCAGAATCTTAAGATTCCTCTTGTTTCTTTCTTCATCATTGGTGGGCGCTATCTCATCTGGTCTAAAAAAAATCTGTTAGCACCAAATTGCAAAAAAAAAAAAAAAAAAAAAAAAAAAAAATTCCAAAGGTAAAACATACGCTAATTGTGAGTCTTCGATCGATTGTCTGCGTTTGACATAGGCCCGAATGACATTAGGATCTCTCACAACTTCAACCCTTCTTTGCTTCGTTCCATTTTCGTCCTTTACAAATCTAGTAATGCGAAGAACCTTGTTACTGGATTGATGAGCACTATTCTGTGAAAACATTGAAGTTTGGTCATCGTTATTGACGGATGATTCTGGCTTTACGGTATCCTCACGTTCATTCCGATCACGGCGGGATTCAGCATCATCCCATCCTAAATCCTCCGTGTTCGTCGCTTCCAAACTCTTTTTCTGGGTGTACCAAATTCTTGCGATTTCTTCATCGTAGGCCTTTTGCTGCATGGCAACGTTGTAACTGTGTCCACCGTATTTCGATTTATCAAGCTTTTCATTAACCGATTCCCCAACTGCTTTGAAACCACCTTTCATTGAAGTCCTCAAAAAACTAAACGCCTCACCTCTTCCAGATGGGTCACCTTCACCATGCAGCTGAAGCATAGCTTTACCTTGGGTGGCGTTGATAAAGTTCCTGGTGATATTCCATGGTGCCAACTGCTCTTCAATACTAATTCCGTCTTGATCGTCTTTATCGTCATCGACAGTTTTACCGTAACCAGCATCTTCTAAATGTTGTTGGCCGACTTGCATAACCTCCAACAGAGTAATATCCTCCGGTGAAATCATTGCCCTGATTGATTCTTCGTTGGGTAAAGGCTCAGAAGCCTTTACCTTCCAATAGCCTTGGTCTTCGCCGGATCGTTGATATTCCATGAATTCCTTCAATCTTTGTCGATTCTGCATATCGTTTTGATCAGGGAAATGAGATGAGATATCTTTGACTAGTAGTCTGTGACGCTCATTTTGATTCAGTACTCGGTAAACCACCATTTTCAATCTATTTTTACTAGCCGTTGTCACTTTCCTGGAATGAGGGCCGGGAATTGTGGTTACAGGGAATGTTTGGCCAACAGTGAACATGTGAGGAATGGTTCGCAAATAATATCTCTGGCTCATACCGCCTCCTGTAGTCCTGATAAGGAGGAAGTCAGTAGATTTCGGCTCATGCTTAAACACCGGAGCCCGAATCATTCGATTGTATAACGTCGGCACAACATTGCCAGGTTCAACAAAACCAAAATTCCAAAATGCACTTCGATCTTGAGTACTCAGAACATGTGTTTCACCAGTTGACAATTTGGGCCGAGTTGTGTCCTCCGGATTCTTCTTTCTGTAGTAGTTAATCAACTTACTGCCCATACCAAACTTTGATAATACCAACGGAAACTCTTCGGAATATTCTAACATTGCATATTGTGCCGTATCCCCCAAAGTCATGTCTGGAGTTTTGGAAAGCAATTGTGTAATATGTTTACCTTTGTCCTTCTTCTTCTTTCTTTGTTTCACTTTGGAGAATTGAATCGTGGTATTAGGTTTGACAACGAATGTCGGCCGATGATGAGATCTTGTTTGGGCTTTGGAGAGTTTGACCTTATAATGTGGTGATTGAAGGCGAAGGGCAATCATTGAGTGATCAATGTTCAGATTGCCAATAGTTGAGCGAACTTTAGATTGATAATTCTCTTTCAGCATGTCGTAGGCCCGATCGTTTGAAATGTTGTACCTCTGAAACAACTGACGTTCACTATTTGGGATTCCAGACGGTTTTTTCGATGGATGATGGATCCCTTTGGCGGAATCTTGCACAAACAACATGTTGGGGTCGTTCATGTCTAACTTGATTTTCTTTTGAGCCGGCTCAAATACGCCATCCAAAAATGCCTCCTCTTCCTCAGAGTTATATAATTCATTTTCATTACTAGGTCGTCCAACTGCAGTGGTTATCTTATTTTTCGGCTCGTCCTCTGCTGGTTCATAATCTGATTCCTCCTCGATCTCATACCTATCCCAATCATATGAGGCCAATAAGAGATCCTTATTGACTGACTCAGAACTATGCTCTTGCTCTTGATTCTGAGACGCTGTGTGACTGAACATGGCCTCCAATGACCTGTTTGAAACGCGTATGACATTTTGAACTATACGGGGTTTTTCCAAACTTGATTTGAACGCACCTTTCTGATCCATCTCAACTTCTAAGGCAGTTCTTACTGGTGCACAATTTCGTATAATTTTAGGTTTGGGAAGCGATAGCTTGGATGGTTTGGGGCTAAATAACGAATTCATCTTTAAAACAGCGCCATGTTTGAATTCTGGATAATAAGTCCTCAAAACTTGCTGTTCAGAAATTTCACTATTCATCTGATCCTCCAATTTTCCTAACTCCTCTTCGTATTCGCCGTTATGTTTTAACAATTCCTGGTCCAAATCACCTTCCTCTTCGTCCGCAATCATTGGTTCCAAATCTACTCCAGAAACGGCGTTAGAAATATGCTCCGAGTCGTTGAATCCAATGTTATCAAAAACTTCGAGGTCTGCAGCTGTATATCCATCATGATGTAACCCAGTGCCTTCCGCTGCCAACTCAGACGCCCAGTTTTCATCGAAGTCGTCGTGGTGAGCCAACTCGTTGCCTTCATCCATGATATCTTCCAATTCACCTCCATCACCGCTAGTATCCTTATCGTGCCTAGTTGCTGACGACGGTTCTTCTTCCTCAGGCAATTCATCATCAGCAAGTTCATCTTCATCTTCAAAATCAATCGCATCCGCATCATGTTTGATAGCATCTTTACCACTAAGATCCTTCGGAATAAGTGGATCTATTCCACCACCGTTACTGAATCCAGAGAGTACCTTATTCCAGTCATCAGTTTCTTCTGCATATTCCGGCATTGGTTCTCTTCTCAACTGCTTGTTGCAAGTTCCAACTGTGGCGGTCGCGCAGAAATTTCGTCCCAAAGCTCTCGCGTAGCCAACGCATATGGGCACAAACAACGCGGGCGTTTTTATATATCTCCCAGTTTCGTGGGCCCGGATATAACGTTTAGGCCGGGAAATATTGCACAATCATCGTCCTTGCTTTGTAGGGTTGGAACAAAACACAATTCCTCTCGCAGAGATATATTCTACCCTTTAAAAAAAAAAAATAACCTGTAGGAGACAATTGGCGCTTTACAATATAAAAATAAATAATTAAATGCAATTTTCATAACTAATACATTAAGGCCGGCATTGACAGCCACAGCCACTAGGGCACTCCGCGTTCTCCCCAGATCCCCACCATTCTTCAGCACAACTAGCATGAAGGATGTGCTCGCAATTGGGGCACTGGAAAAATCTTGTTTTCACAATAAGCTCGCAGTAATGGCACTGTTGTGACAGCGTCCGACCAAGCACTGCGTTATTAGAAACTTTAATCAGTCCGAAGCCAGACGGCTTCTGTTCTGTCGTCCTAAACGAAATCTGCGCAGTATGCATATCGTTCTTGTTAAATGCCCGTTTGAATGGGCTATTATCACCTGCCTGGAACGGGTAATTAAATTTCAGCACCTCAAGACTGTCGATTTCTAATCCCCAGGAGTATAAAATTGCAGCATACTGTCGCCGATATTGCTTGTATTTTTCGTCATTCATCGGATTTAATAATGGAGTCAGTTTCTTCTTCGAGCTGGGGTTTTCTGGCATATCCAAAAGATCATAATTAATCATCTCGACTTTTACTCGGGGAATGGCGTTAAATGATGTCAATCCGGTATCGCTGCCTCCATAGAAGCTATTTCTGCTCTGCAAGCGCGTGCCAGGTCCGCTGCTACCAAATATCAAATTAAGTGAATAATCGTTTTCACCATATGAGTTTGGCTGCGTCTTCTGTTTTTGATTGTTGTTACTCGAACGGCTGCTGCCAGTTGGCATAGTAAGTGCTCGATTCAATGTTGAATTAGGATTGTTTTGCGAAGTGTTATTCCTAGAAAATATTCCGGCCACAGCACGTCTCGCGGAGAGGAATTTTTCAGGTGAAAGCGACATTACACTAGAATCGTCTTTGGATGAGGCCGGCGAGGGTTCGAAATTGGTCCCATCTCCCGCGCTTGATTTCCCAGAACTGCTATTATGAGGTATATCCCATGGGGATGAAGGCGTGTGGAAAAACAATGTATTTGATTGAGAAGAAGAAAGCGGGAAGTAGCCATCTTTCGGGAATGCCCGACCAAATGGGCTTTTCGGAGCCATATCACTCTGAGAGCTTTGATTATGAGAGATTGACATATTTTGTCTGGACCTAGTTCGGTGTGTGATGGTCCTTCCCGACAAGATACAGGACATATTAGCAAGCATCTGAGTGTTTTTCTGTTTCTCAAAATAGTCAAACATCGCATCCACAATCCAATTTCCTCCAAATGGGTGGTCCCCCCACTCAAATTTCCCATTTGCTAGAGCACTGGAACCCAAGAAATTGTAATCAGTGGAATGACAATCCCTAACATCGGACAATAAGAGGGATATGATCCGCCAGCAATCTGCAACATCGTAACAGTGATGTGCCTCAGCCACTGCCATGTTATGACCTGCCAATTCACTCGGGGAAGCACCGTAAATTTTATACTCCCGAGCCAGATCCTGCCTTGTTGGAATCAAATGGGAGAAGTCATAGAATTTGATCACATTTTTCTCTTTCTGAAGAGGGTACGTGCCTAGAGACCTTTCCGTATTGGAAGTTGCTCCCCCTCGACTATTTTTCCCACCTAATTGTGGGATTCTGAATTGTCCTCGAAACCGGTTGTTATGAAGTGCCCAGTAAACACCAGATTCTTGCAACTCGTCAGAATCACTATCTAGACTATCCGAACTATCACCTTCATCCAGTTGTAGTCCCGGTACCCTTTTGTGATTATCATGGCTTTCCAGTGCATTTTCTGAAAGATTCTTCTTTTCATCCTTTGGTTGGGTGAAAAAACAAATAAGTTGACCGCCTTTCGACCATACCGCACCACATCCTTTCGGTATCGGAGTGCTGTCAAAATTTGGTTTTGAGATTTTCATATCATCATGGTCTTCACCTTCGTCTGAAGAAATATTAAATTCATTGTTTAAGTCCAACAGCTCATCCATACTTCCATCCATCATTGTTGGCGAAATTTTGCCTTCATCCATTTCATTCATGACGTCGAAATCCGCAAAAGAGACCTTGTCCCCTAATAGGTAGCGTAAACAGTGCTCCAAGCAATATCGCCCTTTTCCTGTTAGAGTGTGTGCGATTCTATTCAATTCCGCGATAATGGTGTCAGTCTTTTCCGCTACGTTATCATTATCCTTCAGAGTGAATGAAGGAGCATCAAAAGGATAGGCTGGTGGGAAATTAATCTCCAACCTCAGGAAAACCAGTTGATTTCCTCCTTCTGCCCCATCTTCCTCTGTGATTGGTTCCCCCCATGGACCATTTAATGACACTACGCACTCGCCAGTAGAGACTGCAATTTTCTCAAACTGCACTCTTGGAAATTTGTGACCAACAATGCTAACCTCCTCACCCAAATTTCCTGGTGTTGTTTCCCCACCTTGTGTTGGTACGTCATTTGCGAGACTATTGTCAAAGGGCGCAGCAAACGCAGAGTTACCGATTCTAACACCAGAGATCCAGTGTAAGTGTGAATTGTTATAACCATATCTATCCGTTTTCTTCAACTCGGTATTACCCGTCATAACAGAAGTAGACCCGCTTCGCTTTGGTTTCTCTAGAATATTAACCGGAGACGCGCCATATGAAACTGACGGCGACTTGCGTCGCGGCTTGATTACGGATTGATTTTTATCCGGCTCCAGTTGATATGAGATGTACGGGGAGCCCCTTCTGGTTAAGTTCTGTCGTAGTACAGAATTTCTGGTATAATGAACTCTCTCAAGGATTTCTTGATTCATTGGCCATAATCTTAAATCATTATCTTTTGACCAGCTTACCAGCTGGAATTCACGATCCTCAATCCCTTCATTACCTCCCCTTGACCTCCATACAAACTCTTTTACTGGCTCTGAGTGACCTTGAAATTCATACACTGGATTCATATCAGAAACTTGCGCCCTATCTTTCAAATCGCATAAAAATACATTGTTGTGCCCACCACGCAACGGCATTATTGCCACGCCCGCTCCAAATGGGGTATGGCGTGCCCTCCAAATAGGGAAATCAGTATTTATAACCTTTTCTGCATGCTGACTATCTTGCTCATAGTCCCATAATTTCACTGTGGCATCATTCGAGCAAGAAAGAATTTTCGTTTCTTCTACTCTACTGAAGTCCAGCCCATTCACTTTACCTGAATGCGATTCTAAAGTATGCAAGGGAATGGACCCTTTCCTTCTGTCCCAAATATACACTTTGTTATCATGGCTTGACGCCAGAACATTAGGGTTCCTACGGTTCCAACGAATCTGTGTAGCACCAGCTCTCCAGTCAGCAAACGACTGAATCGGCTTTTTGGTATCGCGAAGGTCCCATGCAAGTACATAACTATCCACAGAACAGGTAGCAAGTATTTCTGGATCCAATGAGTGAAAATTGATATCGGTAATTGCTCTTTGGTGGCCATGCAACATATGTTCAATCGCATGGTTGGACGGTAGAGCCAAGTTCCAAACTAATGCCTTTTGGTTTGATGTCGAAACTACCCAAAACGGCTTAGATGCGTGAGGAGACCACTGGACGTCTGCAACTTCCCATGAAGTCATATGATGGAGCCATCTCGGCGGTGAAAACGGGTCATCCAAATCAACCACATATAATCCCGAACGTCTATCAGAAAATTAATAATAATTAGCCAGAAGTAATAATCTCCCTCGGATAACTACAACTCACGATGCCAGTGCTACGTCCCTTCCTGATGGGCTGATTGTCATGGCCCCTACGCTTTGGTCCACTCTCAGTGAGAGCGACGTACCAAACGTCAATGACTTGTACGCTGAAGGTGCACTGTCGCCCTCAGGGTTATATTCAGGGCCTATTTCAGTTGTCATTTAATCCAGTTTCAATAAATATATGCCATTGGCCAACGTCAAACAGTCGCAAAGTTGATTCAATTTAAGAGATTTGTACCTACCACTGGGAAACTAAGATAAGGGTGCGCGAAAACGCGTAAATTAGTAGCTAGAATCGAGGTGTGTTGGTTAGAGTTGGTTCATACTGAGGAAAAAAGACTAAATAATGCATGTATATTTTAGTTAACCCATAAAACAACTATAATCGACTCTACTATTGAAGGCGCATTGTTCCACTATATTCGTGACGTAATATGCTAGTCCCTTTCCTGACGACCAAACAGATTGATCATTGGAAGCCCCTTTCAAAGTGCTGTATATTTGTTGAATCGTTCCCTTTGGATCAGCAGTCTGGTGCTGTTTCATTACCTTAGTGAGGAACTCGACGTCAGCGGTTGCTTGAAGAAGACCACCTAACTCAAAGGCTTCGACATCTCGAAGGCAAGACAAAACCGTCTTCATGACATGGTCATAGAGAACCCCAATGATTCTATCGACCAGGGAAATTGAAACTTCAGAAACCTTTGCATGAACAACCACCAAGACCACCAGAGACTCGTGAACATAGTTGGACACAGCAGTGGGTTGTTCTTTTGAACTCCACTGAGGTTCCAAACTATCGATACCCTGTCGTATTATATTCGCTAAAGCAGATCGTTTCTTTCGGGTATAAATTTCGAACAATGCGCTGTCTATTTGGTCCATTGAGCCCCTCAACTTCATATTCGCTTCTCTAGTAGAAATGTTGAATGATTTTTCGACTAAATTGTAAAGCCCAGGTAAGATACTGTCTCTAATAGTGCTGATATTACTCAACAATAGCAAAACTTTAGAGTCATTAGACTTTTCTTGGGGAGTAAGCTCGTTTGAATTCGGATCAACAACCTTATGATCAATATATGAGAGACGGGATGGATCGCCCAGTGTCGACAACAAATTCATGACGCTTTCAAAAATAAACGAGTTAGAGGACAAAAACTGGGTCAAGACAAAGTTTAACAATCGGTTCGGTGGTTGTGCAACAATGGAACTTGAGCCATTACTATTATTGTCTCCTTCAGACTGGCTCGAATAATACATAATGTCGCCAATACCGGAAATAACAGTGTGCTGGAAATTTTCGAAATATTGGGGTAATTGTGTGGTTTTGCCGTCAGCTGAATGCGACCAGTCTTCAAGGAGCCCAAACCGTTTACTATCTTCTTGCCATGTTTCACAAACCGCACTAACAGCTCGTTCTCGCACAGCAGACAGAACATTCATTAACGCTTCAGATGTATTTGGGGATATGTTGGACTGAGCCACCACCTTCATTGATGACGCTAGACTTGCAAGTGTTTTTGATAAATATTTTACTGCGCTCAACGCATTTGTGTAAGGTGGCAAGAATAAGAATCCTTCGTTGCCATCATCTCCACTAGGCGCATTGAAAAATTCCAAAATCCTTTCAGCAAACTGTTTGATCATATTTCTCCCAGCTGCTCGTATTTCGTTAACTTGCCCTTGCGAGAATTCTAAATGAACTTTGGACTCGCCCTGGTATCCTGTCGACAATCCTGCTTGGCGTTGTCCGTCCAAAAATTCGTTACAGGCATCCCAAAACAAGCATGCTTGTTGAGCGCTACTTGAAACCTCGTCCAGGAGGCGCTTAATCGTCAGCCACATTTCTACGGCTTCAGTTGAATCACATAGAGTAGATCCATCTTGCTCATCTGGAGAGCATTCCTTTATTGGAATAATGAACGACACATCGGTCGAAGGAGGCACAGAATCCAAATTCATCCTCATCAAAGTAGTTTTCAACTTCAGTTTGTCAAAGAGCTTGCTTCCTAATTCGGTGTAGTGTGAAATTTGAGACTCAATCCACACCAATATAGGATTATCTTCTGTGCCCAATTCCAGTAGTTTTGAAATTACCTGCATGTAGTTCTGATCCACACTAGTGTTTTCCAACGTCGTCCAAGTTTCACGTTTATATTCATCCACTATTTCTTCCACTTCAGACCAAATTCTGTCCGTAATTTTTTTGTTTTGAATCTCGTAGTCTGGCGTTTCTGCTGTAATGTCTTCGTTGTATTTCATATCTTTACCACGACGATAGTCTCTAATTAAGCTATCGTGGTCATTTGTTTTAATATGCTTCAAAATTGTACTTGGGAGATTGAACAGATACTTATTCTTCTTGATCAATTCCAAAGCAGCCTTTAACCTTTCCTCTTTATTCTGGTTATCGATAACTGGCTTCATAATAACAGTAGCCTTGGAATTGGAATCGTCAATCAACCCCTTAACGCACTCCAACCCCCATTCCTGTTCGGCATTGAACCCTGTGTTCTTGATTTGTTCAAATACCGAGTCCAATAAAGATTTAGATTTGACAAATCGATCATAGTCGCTCTCGACCAAAACCCTCAAAGCCTCCGAATGTTGTGTGATTGACGATTCCAAATAATCCAATGAATTCACCAGATTGTCATACGTAGCATCGACATGAACGTCCCTTAAAAATAATCTCGGTTCAAATTCCGTAGAAGACACTAAATACTTGTTTCTAGATGTAGGGTTTCTGTCCACATCGACACCACGAGCACGCAAAACGGACACTACTGAATCAGTAGAACCCAGCGGATCCGCTTCATCTTGTGAGTACGTGCTGCTTTTAACACGTCCTGGCCTCGAAACTAATTCTCGAAGTAATGCGTATTTGGATAATTCTCCGGAATCGTCCTCCAAACTCAATCTTGTACTTTCTTCGGTTTCTGTCCATTCTTCAGCAAACTCATCTTCGATATTGTAATGCTGCAGAATTTTATCCCTGTCAATGTTCATAACAGCGGTATTGGTGTAAGATATAATGCTGTGGAGAGTAACAGCGTAATAGTACCAACGCGCACTATATTGGGACCTCCTCGAATATCGAAGATCAACTAATGTACATGTAGCGAGCATCTATAAGAACCTGAATGAGGAAGATTTCGCTTATACTAGTTACACTCATTCCCATAATTATCACTTAAACTTCTTTCAAGATATACCAAAGACTATCAGAAGATTCAGGTAAACTGGAAGAGCCTGGAGAACTGGACAAGCCAGCACGCAAGGGATATCGTCCAAGTGAATAGATAGAAACATAGACGCATAGCTTACCGCTAAATTGACGTGAAAATGTGGTAAAACTGAGTTTTAATTCTTTTCTCCGAAAAAAAAAAAAAAAAAAAGTCGGCCGTTTTCCTACCTAGACACAACTTCCTAACGTCCGTCACAAGTCGGTATAGTATCTGAGAAGATATTTCATGCTCTGCTTACGAAAGTTTATCAACATCGTAATAATCTTATTGCAAGCAAAACTGCAATCTCTAAGCTCAATATCCTATCCAATTGGCCCTGACTCATCTTCTAGTCTAAGCTCCCATCAATTTCAACGCGATTAAATTAAATATACAACTCAACCTCGGCCACCACGGCCCCTACCTCTAAAGCCCCTACTTCCTCGAGGAATTGCATTCTGTGCTCGGGTCTTTGCCAACGTGGTTGGCCGGAACATAGGAGCATGACGTAGCATATCAGGAATAATAAATAATCGAACATGGGAACCTCTAACGTAGACCTGTTCCAAATGGGATACTCTTCCATCTCTGTTAGTAACCGTAACATCTCGCAATTGCACATTCATGCTGTCCTCAGCTTCAATCAGTTTGCCTCTATAAGTTTGGCCCGACGACAACTCCAAAGTTACAATATGACCCTATTCTTCTGTCAGCAACATAAAATAATCATTAAACTAATGCAAACAAAGACTTACTTGGCTCTCATTCAATAACTTAATTGGTATTCCTATTGACCCCATTTTTCTCAGCTCTGTCTATTTTATTTTTTTTTTTTTTTTGAGTGAGAACTGTCCGCGTCGTCAGATGTCACAAAATAAATTTTTGTTTTGTCCCAACTGCTGCATAACTGCATAACCAGTGAACCCCTGTTGTTAACCCTCTGTATAAGGGTGAGACTTATCATCGCCATCAAGAACCGCTTCTCATAAAATCGAGCTATTTGATAAAAAGATAACGAAAGCAATGAACGATCTCAATGGCAATTATTCGGGGGAGACTGGTAGTTCTCTCTTTGCCATTGATAAGGTGAAGTTGATGTTTTCACTGGACAACATTACCGCATTGGTTGTTTCCAATAATATCTTATGTATTGCTTTAAAAGTGGGCAGAATAATTCGAATCGATCTGGATCATCCAGATGTAGTGGACGATGTGGACTTGCCTAAAAAACCCAATGAGACGGGTCAAATCCGTAACATCTTTCTGGACCCGACAGGATCTTATTTATTGGTGACCACGAGTCTTGGTGATAATTATTGTCTGCATTTCCAATCTACAAAGCCTAAATCTTTGAGTAGGTTGAAAGGGTCTATCATTACAAGTGTTGGATGGTGTCCTAATGATGCCTCCAGATCTACGGGCGAGATCCTCTTGGGTACGAGTGGTGGTGTTATCTACGAAGCATTGATTGAACCGTCCAATGAATATTTCAAAAGAGAGGATAGATATGTCAAGCAGGTCTGGAATAACGGGACTGGTAACTCAATCACGGGTATTGTTGCATTTGATGATAAAAGAAGTGGGCATAGACGAGTGCTAGTGTCTTCAAAGGGTGAAATTAGACTATGGGATGGGAAAATTAAACACAAGACTGGGGATGCAATTCCTGTATATACGAAATATTTTGACAAATACGACCCGGTACTAGAAGAATTTGGTTCAGAGGTTAGGGATATTTTGGCTCATTCTCCACAAAAGACTTCTAAAAAACCACCAAACACGTATGCATGGTTAAACTCTGTCGGTATAATGCATGGCTCTTTGAACGTTGACAATGCGGATATTTCGCGATTTTTCAAAGATTCAAGTGTTCTCTTGAAGGACCAAATTCAGCTGCAAGATAACTCTGCGGACATAACGTCCGTAATTCTCACCGAATATCACATAATCGTGTTAGTCGGGGAGAGTGAGGTTTATGGCGTAAACCGACTCAACAATAGAACAATATTTTATCAAAACGTCCAATGCGAACCTGGGGAAAAACTTCTCGGGCTAACTTCAGATTATCGATTCTCCACGTTCTGGGCTTATTCTAACAGCAGCATCTATGAAATTAAAGCAATTGGAGATGAAGATCGGGAGATTTGGAAGACCCTTTTAGAATCTGGCGACTATGAGGGTGCGTTGGCTTTGACAAAAGATGCATATTCTAAGGACGTTGTTTCAATGGCCTATGGCGAAGAACTGCTCAAAAGAGAGGAATATGTTAAAGCTGCGGACTACCTAGGTTCAAGTAGCAAACAATTTGAGAGCTGCGCACTTATATTCATGGAAAAGAATTGCCTGGATGCCTTAGAAACGTATCTGGCTGCCAAGTTGGCTACACTTAACAAGGCCAAGAAGATGCAAAGGACTATTCTTGCTAGTTGGATGGTGGAATTGTTCATGGAAAGATTGAACACTCTGGAAGACTTGTTATCTTCAGCGGTGTCTCAAGAGTCTTCAGAAAAACTCTCTCAAAGTGTAGAAAATGTTCGAGAAGGGTATCAAAAATTTGTTGTAAACTACAAAAACGATCTCGACAAAGACACGGTGTATGAGATCATATCATCACACAACCGGAAAGAAGAACTTTTACATTATGCCAGTGTAATCAACGACGGCGGCTTTGTACTAAGTTACTGGATTCGAAAAGAAAACTGGCAAGAGGCGTTGCGAGTGCTTCGGAGAGAGAATGACGCGAGACTGACATATAAATATGCAACTGTTTTGCTGGTAAATTCGCCCAAAGAGACAGTCGATACTTGGATGAGAATCTCAGATCTCAATCCGGCAAGGATAATACCTGCAATCCTGAATTATGTCTCCAGTCATAAGACAAACGGAGAAAACCAAGCTATCCGTTACCTAAAATTTGCAATTAAAACTTTGGGTGTCCAAGATGCGGTTGTTTTTAACACATTAATCTCTATTTACGCATCAAATACGACGATTAGCGAAGAACCGTTGTTGGCATTTTTGGAAGAGCACCATAATGGCGTTTTTGATTTTGATTTTGCTCTTCGTGTGTGTACTCAGTTCAACCGGATCCAATGTTCAGTTTATATTTATTCAGCTATGGGATTATATGAAGAAGCAGTAAATTTGGCGTTGAAACGAGGGCAGACAGAATTGGCGGCTAGTGTCGCAGACAAACCCATGAATGATCCAGAATTGAGGAAATCGTTATGGCTACAAGTTGCCCGCAAAATTATTTGTGGGGACGATGGAGTTGTCAAGGCGGTAGCATTATTGGATCAGTGCGATTTGTTAAAAATAGAAGACCTCTTGCCGCTCTTCCCCGACTTTACTGTTATTGACGCATTCAAAGAGCAAGTCACTTCATCACTGGAAGAATATAATAATACTATCGGACAACTTACTCGAGAAATGGAAGAGTCTATTGCAACATCTGCCAGTGTAAAGGACCAAATTGCGAAATTCAAGCGAGGGTATGCACTCATTGAGCCTGGCGAGGGCTGTGCTCTGTGTACATTCCCGTTGGCGACCAGAAGATTTTATGTTTTTCCTTGCCAACATGGCTTTCATTTTGACTGTTTGTTGGATTGCGTCACAAAATCGTCTGATTATGACGCACGGCAACGGATTAATGATATTCAGCTATCGTCAGTTTCAAAAGTTAAAGAAGGGTCACTCGAAGAGCTTCTCTGTGAAAAATGTATATTATGTGGGGATAATAAGGTTGATTCGGTTGATAAACCTCTAGTATCGCAATCAGATAGTTCATCTAACGCTTGGATGCTGTAGATAAAAAAAAAGCGGAGACCAAGTTATTATTACCCTTTACTATTATTATAGTTGTCCTTCATTGCATTAAGACTAATAAGTTTATATATTACAATCATGACCAGCATTCTTGTTTGATTCTTCTAGCTTCGCACGTATTACATACTAGAGTGCCGTCCATTCTCAAAATGAATTCCATATTTTCAAATTGAGCGGTGCATTCTTCGCAACAAAAGCAAGAATGGCACCATTGACGGCCCAGTGCTTCAATCGCTTCGGAGGCACATTTGTGTTCGCACTTCCAGCATTTAATAGCGACTTTATTGGAATGACATTGCTCGCAGAGTGTATCGCCGTCTGTGATATAATAATTGTCTGTTTCAGTGAATGGCTCGCTACAGTCCGCACAAAAGAAATGGCCTTTATGCCAATGCTTTTCTAACGCAAAAATACCATTGTTTTCTACTGGCGTTTGGCAATAGCCACAAAGTGGCGAAAACTGTTGATGATAGTCCAAATGACAATAGATCTTTTGAGTGATATTGGAAAAATAGAACTGAGTATGTTCTAGTGATTGATCGCACACATTACATCTAAAGCATTCGGTATGGATCGTACCATAATCAGTTCTTACAACCCGTTCGTTTGAAAACAGTCGGCCCTCACAGATGCAGCAAACATTCATTGAATGCTTTTTAGGAGGTGAGGGGGCAGGTATGTCCCTACTACTCGAATAGTGAAGTGGAGGCGGTGGTATTGGTTCTGAATCCAAGCAGTTTTCATCTTCAGTCGGAGGAGAAGGCGGTCTTTTGCTGTCAATTTGATTCTGCCTAGAATAATAGTCGTGCCCAAAGCAGTAGTCTGGAGGCGGAATCGGAGGGGTTAAAACATCAGGTGGTGGGCCACCAGTTATGCTGGAAGATTTACGATGATGACTACTGCGACCATGAGACTGAGAAGTCGACCGCATGGAACGTGGACTGGTTTGAGAAGCAGGAACATGGAGATCAAAACGTGGAGCAATAGAAGATGCGTCTTTAGTAATAGTCTGGTCTCTTTGAGGAGAGGGAATATTAGCACTCTTCTTAGCCGATGACCGAAAACTTTGAGGCGGTTCTCGTGTTCCCAAGGGTTTCACGGTCGAGCGTCTTAAAACCATACTCAGCGGTAGAAATTCAGCTTTCGATTCTTCCAAATCACTCTCCTTTTGTATGGGTACGGTGTTCTGCTTGCGATAAGATGGTTGAGGTGGTAGGTCTCCCATCCCTTTTAGCCCGATTGTCCCGATTCGGTAATACCCAAACAACTCCGATCGATTAGATGAGACATCGTAGTTAAAGCCACACTAAGAAATAATGGACTTCAAAGCTCTAAGATTTTTCAGAGATATATGCTATTTCACATATATATAATAGTTCATAGATTTTTTTTTTTTTTTTTTTTTTGTTGTTGTTGTTGTTTTTTTCACGGAAGTTTTGTTCATTTTTCCACTCACCCGAAAAGTCAAAACTATGCAATCAGTGAAGCGTACACTGTACGTTGATTCAGGAACCAATGCAATATATATAGGAAGAATAATCTATGCATAGTCTACATTGCAGTTGGCCAGAGAACAATTATTAACACTGATGTTATGGTCTATTTTTTGGAGTTCCGGGGCAATTGCTTATGCGATGGTTTAACCCAACACTGGTCATAGATGCATATACACGCGATTTGAACTAAGTTCTTAAAGAATGTGCCTAGATATGATGCACATATATCTATGCTAGCAACTTTTTTTTTTTTCATGAAGATGCAGACACATAACGCATGCAGATGCATAGCTACAAAGCTGCATCTTGTACATGCATATGTGATCTTGTTCTCATAGTAGATGCACCTTTTCCCACACATGGCCGAATGGATGCATGCTAGCGAGTAGCTGCATCCGATACATCTGTATATGTATATACACTTTATAGGCATAAACTCTTCTGGTTGAAACCTGTTGTTTATTTCCTGGCCATGTTGTAAACAGTCTGGCAAAACTTGAAAGGAAGGAGCCATTGCTCAGTTAAGTATGTACAAACAAGTGTTGGTTTATTATTTACTTAGTTCATTTCATTTTATTTAGCTACATATTTGTACATGTTTCAGCTAAATATATACTATTTACGCAAATAAATTACTGTGAAGGCCTTATGGCGGTCAACGGGATAACAAAACCACTTTGAATTGTAATATGCATATAGCATATGGCTTAGCTATGGTATATGTATGTATGCATGTGCGAATTCAAGGCAGAGAAATAGAAGATCAGTGCCAATTGGCTGAGGTTCCATTAGCAGCCCCCCCCCCCCAAAAAAAAAAAAAAAAAAGCACCAGAGCAAAGCATGCACAACCTTCGATCAGTTATAGTTACAAATTGCAGACGGCCAAAGACCCTTTTTCAGCATCTATAAATACACAGAAACACTTCAAGATGTAAAACAGGTAACCTTTGGAATACGACAAAAAACTGCCACGTTGGCACACAGCCAATCAATTCCCCCCTTCGGGTGTAATTCCTCAACGAGTGGGCTCCTATTAATAGAAATGAGTCAGGAAATCACTGAAAATGAGTAGCTTTATAGATGGATGGCAGACTGCTATGGAAGATAATGGAGCTACCAATGAATATCAAACGATCAGACAACAGCGGCTATATATAATACACATCAGCTACCAGTTACTAAATTTACTATTACAGGAAGCATCCCCTCTTCTGCTTTCTTTTCAAAAAAAAAAAAAAAGTAAAAAAACAAAACAAAACAAAACAAGCGAATACAACTTGTTCCGAGCCATAGCTATGGCTAAACGCGGCAGGCAATACGTTTTGTTTATGAGGCGGGGGTCGGGGGATGATCGGTGCAGGTAAAACGCACACCAAGCCCTTTAAACAAAACCTCACACATCTCACGTCAAAACGATGGCCTCTCAGTTTGATGTTAAAATTAGGGGACCTCCCAACGAGGACTTCGTTCAGGGGTTTCCTGGAATTAGTGCGACTTGGCCAAGACTGGAAGGGACCGTCGAGGTGAGATCTAAGGATGGGTCGAGCCTCCAGATCACTATGGTAACATTAGCGTTGTACCGGACAGATCTGATTCATCCCCCATCCAATAAGCCAGGCATAAGTGGACCCAAGAAGGACCAGTCTTTCATGATTGGGGATAGTCTGAAGTTGTTCCAGGTTTCCGCTGGCCGAACTCATGATGAAGTGGTTGGGCTGGACCTGCCCTTCACACTCACCTTACCTACAAATAGACCGTTACCCGCGTCCATCTGCCTTGGAAAGTCGGCTGTGGAAACAACATATCAGCTCTTTGTCTCTATTATATATGGACGGCAACAGAATACCCATCACGTGGGCTATCCGGTGCGATTAAAGCGTTATGATACACTTTCAACATTTGGAGCTTTCCGTGTTCCTATCGTGAGCTCAGTACCTTCGCAAGATCACTTGGTCGGAGTGGACTATTCTATTCCGATCTCTGCATTCGGGC
Source organism: Blastobotrys terrestris (assembly GCA_030674225.1). Classification (NCBI taxonomy): domain Eukaryota; kingdom Fungi; phylum Ascomycota; class Dipodascomycetes; order Dipodascales; family Trichomonascaceae; genus Blastobotrys; species Blastobotrys terrestris. The sequence continues at coordinate 68,639 of JAJLUR010000042.1, forward strand.
CTGGAGACAGGTTAACTGCGTTTGTGAAGGTTTATCCTAATCTGGACTGGGCAGCTAAATCACGAAAAGTCAAACTGCAGCGGCTAACGATGCAAGTGGTTGAGGTAACCAAGTTCAGCCCTGAGTCTGAGGAGCCAATGGAGCGACGGAAGAGGCTGTGCAAAATCGGCCACCAATTAGATATGAAATTACCGGATCGCGGATATCAATGTGAGTTGTCACTGGATTTTCCTCAAACAGACTTTCGTGATAAAGACGGTCTGGTTCATAAGGAACGGCAGGATATTCCTCTTATGTCGCGCAACGGGTTCACCACAACCGCAGCATTGTACTCTGTAGAATATGTGTTGGTGTTGAAAGCCAGATTCTCGCATTGTAAGGATATTGAGATAGAGCAACCCATATCGGTCACTCAATTCGACCACGCCACTTGCATGTCTTTTATGAAGGCTATTTCAGATGCTGTTGAATATGCTAACAGAACTGATCATGCCCTGATGCCGTCACCGAAAGTATATCGCCCATCGGATTCGGCGGCGGCCACTTCTAACATGTGGAACCTGAATAGCAAAGGTAAAGCAAATGGAAGTAGCAACGGTAGTTCCGGTAGTGGTTCGGGGTTCAAGACCTCAGTTCTTGTCAGATGATACTAACAGCTCTATATACATTATTTATTTATTAGCAAATACGTGTTCACCAACCTGCGTCCGCTTTCACACTGGATCCTGAGCAGAAAAAAAAAAAAAAGGAAGATTGTATGTAGAATTTTGGGTTTATAACGTCCGGTAGATTTTTAAGGAAACCACTCGTATGGGACAGTAGAGAGTGGAGAAACTGGATAGACATAGGCGTTTGACTCAGCCTTGTGAAGAGGTGAAGATTATGCTTTATGAAACAGCGCCTTTGCATAAAAGTTGGTTGGTATTCTCAGTTCCGTAGAGTTGCCAATCGTAATGTTGGATATCAATCCAGTCCAGATTGAGTCTATGGATACGTATGCGCCCCATGTCCAATCATTTACTCAAACATAGACGAGATATGTTCATACACGGTTACATACTTGTTGCGTATAGACGAATTGTAGCTAGCAGCTGATGTGAAATAAAAAGACAAGCAGAAGATGGCACGGTCAAGGCGATTGTATGTATAGTATAGGGCTCAGGAAACCTTAAAATGCGCATATGCAACGGTTGTTTCTCGCCGATATTTATTAATTTTCATTTATATGTATGTGCTCAGGACTGAACTGATTATTAACTACCATTATAGTCTATTAGTTTTCCTCCTCCTACTTTCAACCCGCCGACGAAGACCTATATGGAACTCTACTGAAGTAAATAGATACATTCAGATCCAAGGGTGACAAAGAAAATGCGAAATTATTCATATACATAGTTGTGCACATAATAGACAATGCCAATTCTGGCGTAGAAGGGCGCAGGCCGCGATACCGCCACAATGTAAGAAATATTCTGTGGCCGTGTAGTGGCTAATGCCCACCTGTCGAGTCAGCCCAACCGTCCCCAGTAAACTACAGTACGCGCAAATCCGCCGGTCACGTCTTTATATAACTCTTCGTAGTCCAAGCAGACCAGCAGTGACCATGTACCCAGCAGTTAGAATTCCAGCAAAGGCCGCCCCCACTGCGGCCGTTATTTTTCTTCATGGGCTAGGAGACAGTGGTATGGGATGGAGCTTCTTGGCCGAACAGGCTTCTCAAGACGGAAGATTCCAGCATGTCAATTTCATCTTTCCAAACGCACCAATGTCTCCAGTAACTTTAAACATGGGGATGAAGATGCCATCCTGGTATGACATTATATCTTTGGATAAAATCACTGGTAAAGAGGATGAAGTCGGGATCTTAAGGAGTGTCGATACTCTCAAGGGGATTGTTGATGAACAGCAACAAGCCGGAATCCCTTTGGATAGAATCATAATAGGTGGTTTCAGTCAGGGTGCCGCCGTTAGTTTAGCTACATCTGTTGTCAGTGAACAAAAGTATGCTGGTGTTGTTGGGTTGTCGGGTTATCTTCCAATTCGGGATAAATTAGAACAACTCAAGAAAGATGTGAACAATTCTACTCCGGTGTTTATGGGCCATGGCACGGCTGATGATGTTGTTAAGTATGACTATGGTAAGGACTCCAGCGAAGCTTTAAAGACTGCTTTTCATCGCCAAAGTGTTGAATTCCGCTCGTACCCGGGCTTACCACATTCTGCTGACCTTCAAGAACTGAAGGATTTGTTCAATTTCTTTAATAAGGTGATTGGTGCATAGAGTATATAGATTAACCTCTTATCTGGTCGTGTTAAGCATCTGTTTACCATAAATTTCGAATTTGAATGATCTGAATCATCCCGCCCACCGAAATACTGCACAATATCCTTCTGGAATAGCGAAATAAAAAGTCGTTCTGTAAACATACGAGAAAAAAGAGAAACGGGGATATTGTGATGGCTACACTGATGGTGCGAGGGGGAGATCGCAAAAGATTTTTAAGTTTTGACCTTTTCAGCAGTATCTGTATATATCTGCTTGACTTCGCAAAAAAAAAAAAAAAAAAAAAAAAAAAAAAAAAAAAAAAAAA
>JAJLUR010000043.1:0-69601 GCA_030674225.1 Blastobotrys terrestris
AAAAATTATAGGCAGCAAAATGGTACAGTGTAGATAGGAAAGTAAATGGTTTCCATAAATTAAAGCAGAGTATTCGACGAATGCTGCTCAGCCAATCAAAAAAGTTGCCTACATCTACAAAATCTACAACCTTTAGCGACAACAAACAGACAACAGAGATGAAGCAATAAATTCAACTCATTCCATCGATAAAAACCTAGACCATACATACACCCGCATTATGCCAACACTTCCATTGAGTAATAAAGTGTCATTGCGATCTTACGTGGCGATGTTTCTTTTCTACAACAACCAAAAAAAACAGAGCTACAGATTGTTTTTTGTTTATTGCCTATTTACACTAGACTGCATGTTTCTGTGATAGAAAATGAGAAAAAATTCGACAGAACGAATAGTCAAGCATTTGGAATGCTTTCGAAAAAAAAAATGAATTAGTAGTATTTCGTAAATAAATTAATTTTAGTCGTGTTTCCTACCATAACGCCTTGGGGCAAATGGTGTGGCAACCTTGGGAAGCTGGTAGTAGGTCAGGTCTTTGGTAGTTATTTGGCTAAACGCCTCGTACCACGCAGCTACAGCTGCAATGACGCCACAAGTACCAACAACAGTGTTGAATCTCAAGTTCCCAGTGAATGCAGAGCAAGCGCCAAACAGATAGGTCATGTCCAAAAAGAAATAAAGAATGACGGTGGGGAAGGTAGTTCTGATTGTGCACAAGAGCATAAAGAATGTGAAAATGAACCAACCGATGTTATAAAACCCCATGCAATTTTGGAATTCAGTTTGGTCATTAAAAGACGCCCTGATTCCGAACGATTCAGTATTGATAGCAGCAAACGACAGCCAATAAGACCCGTATGATGTAAATGCAGTCGCAGAAAACAAATCACCAGCCACCAACGACCACATTCCAACCAATATTTGAACCATGCCACCATAAAAGAAGCCAAGACCAATGATAATATTGCCATTAGTGATGTTTCTTGCGTTGAAATTCACCATCGATTGGACAAACGTCGTCAAAGCGAAAGCACATAGTCCCACTGGCGCCGGATGCAAAAACTTTGGAGCCTGTGGATTTGCAATCTGTTCGCTGACACCTGGTTTTAACGTCCCTCTGAATGCCTCTACAAGCTCATGCTTAGAAACTACTGTGTCACCAATCTGTATAACCTCACTGTCACTGCCAGTCGAAACTGTCCGGTGAACTTGTGAAATTTTATCTACAGACTTCCCAGAGTGCATGTCACTCCCGATAACCATTTCATCGATTTCTGGATGGCCCGAGATATCCATTTTTTCTTTATATATAACGCTCTAGAAAGTGTATATATAGAGGCCTCCGTATGTAGTTACTAACGGTTTATAAAGAGGGTTATGAAGTATTTAAATGTGAAATAACATAAAAAAAAAAGGAAAGAAGGAAAAAAAGGGAAAGGCAACCCTAGGAGTCTCTGCGATCCCTTATATACTTCCGATTTTCACACTTGCTACCCCTCTGTGCCAAAAATACGACTTTCCGAACTTTTCGTGTGCAAAAATGAGCAAAGAAAAAAGAAATTTGACCCGAATAACCTTTAGGCACTTAGGTACAAATTCACGGTGAACTCCGTTAAAAGGTCTCACTTCTCAGACATGAATGCGATTTTCATGAAGATCCTTTCCCCCCCATCATTTGTTAGGTGGGCTAGCGGGGTGGTGATGAATTGGTTCCTTTTGATGCTACTATTCAGGAACAAAAGTCCGACTGCTCAATTCAATAGAATGATCCTTTTCTTCCGGTGTCCGCTTGATGGCCTTTTGTTTGTGAGCTGGCAGTGTTCAAAAATTCAACCATTGTCTCACATTGTAAATCTTTTTTTTTTTTTTTGTGCGCCACTTGCGGCAGTCGTGGAACGGCGGGAAGGTGTTTCCACCGACGGCTCCGTTTCTGTTTTGGAATAAGTCTATACCCCTCCGTGTAGAATACCATAAAAAAAACCCTCCTATTGTTCGCATATCCTTCCCAAATATAACAGAGTATAATCAGGCAGTGTCGATTATATCGTTGTGTGTCGCATTTGAGTCCCCCCTTCGTATTGCTTTTGTTTCGTTTGTCGCATATGTCCTGCGGAGAGGCGGTAGATGGGCCAGACCCTCGGCTTACCCTACCCGAGTAAGTTTCCTTCATTTTCCGATCCGCTACAGAGGGTAGTGTAGGCAGGATAGCATCGTGTTAGTCCGTGAAGGGTCCTTGATTAAGCTCGGTTTTCAAGTGTAGAAATCCTTTCTGATCCTGGGTTATCTCTCATCTTTTCTCGGTGTGCCTGGTTCTCTTTCAGCCCAGATCCTTGTTGAGCTAGGTTCCTTTAGCGATTTAGTTACGCATTCCACGCTTCTACTACTACTATGACCCCCCTCCTCCGTTTGTACACATTTCTTTTTGTCGAACCGGCGCAACAAACAGGTGGCTAGCCCTTGAGAGGACTCTTGTGACGGTGATGATGACGATGATCCTTTCCATTTGTTGATGTATGACTCTCTTCTTTCTTCACGCATTTGCCCGGGCCCTATTACTGGCACTTTTTCTTTTTCTTTTTTTTTTTCACAAATGACCGATAATGTGCAGACTTATCCGAGAGTGTCACTGATACCCTAGTTGAGGCTTAGTTATTGTATTTTCTTTTTTTCACATTTTTTTCTTTTCCTGCCGTTTACAAGCCCGTACATTGCACTAGCACACTGTTAGACTAGCATTAACCTTAACACTAACGTTAACCTCAGCCTCACACTACTTAGGTAGTGTAGTACTGGCGCGGTACTAATCAGCCTCAGCATCTAAAGTTCGGTTAACTTCCCAATGCATTGTTGCATTGCCTCTTGTATTCTCTTATAGACAGTACGCGCATACATATGTTATTTACTCTTGTATGAGTGGGTTACTTACACGTATAGTTCGATATAGTACAAAAACACGTTCAAAGTTGGGCGTCCCAGCTCTTTTATACACGTCCTCGGATAATCGGAGCAAGGGTCTTGAAAATACGCCTGGGTGATTACCTTTACTGCTGTCGTTCTCGTTTTAGTGCGTGAAGCACGGCTGAGGTGATCGGCATTGGTGTAGTTGTCAAGACAACGGGGCGTGCGCGCCACTTTGTGGCGCACACCGCCATTGTGGCTGTGTGTACTGCCACTCTTTATTTTTTTGCGGATTGTTGGTATGTTTTTATCCAATTAGGACAATCCGCCGTGCGACGCTGCCTGTCCCGTTGAGCACGGTGGGTTGGAACTTTTTTTCTTTTAAGCTGGCGGTTGAAGACATGCTTAGACATTCTGCAGAATATAACCGGCAACAATATATGCACACGGTTAAAAGTATGCACACAACCCAAAAGTTCGAGTTAACGATCTGCCACAAAAATAGAGAAAAAAAAAGAGAATACAACAAGCAGATAACACACAGACGCATGCAAAATGAATGCGCAATGATGCATATGCAATTACACATCCAAACATTGCAGCTCTCTTTGCACACTATAATACTCGACACAAAACTTCCCGTCAACCTTACATTGCAGGATTGATCCTACCTCCGCCCTGACAAATCCACGGCTGCAACGAGTTGCACGACTCATAAACGTTACGGAACGTCATAGCCAAACTACACACTACCTCTTTTTTCCAAAAAGAAACGAAAAAAAAAATACAACAAAAGAGACCGTCTCTCCGGAAATTCGAAAATCAGCGTGACTGTTTAATTAGTTTTTTATGTTACATTTACTCATCCTTGGCTTCAACAACTTCGGTTTGGAGACCCTTTGGATTGGCAACATTAACAGCTTGGACATAAGAGAAAAGCTTTTCCTTAGCACCTTCTTCATCGTTTCTCTTTCTGGAGATTCTGACACGGATTCTGCGAGGAACACCCTTGATACCTTGGTTCCAGAGTTCCTTGTTCAATTGTGGGTCGATACGAACATCAGAGGTGCCCATCTGGAGTTGAGCAAACTTCTTGACTTCCTTGACGGCCTTTGGAGCTCTCTTCTTGAATTGGACACCGAAAACCTATAAAACCCGTTAGTAACGCACGCACGCTTTTTTTTTTTTTCCCTCGGTCGAACTGGCTTGGGGACTTCAACATACTCTCTTGTGGAGGTGAATGGTGTATTCACGAGCGACGACATCAGAGATGGCGCTTCTTTGCTTCTTGTTTGGGGCCATTATTTATGTATATTTATCGAGTGCTGTCGATGTCGAACTTTTCGTTAGGAGTTGTGAGATTGAAAAAAAACCATCCAACGAGAATATTGTGGCATTGGGAGTGTGGTGGTTGCCGTTTCGGGAAATTAACAGTCACAACCTTTTAACTCAGTAACATGTGGTCTGTGATGCGTAATTCAAAGTCCAGATGTCCAGTGCGGCGTGACGTACAGCCGTATACGTCGCGCCCGAGCGCGAGCCCATAATTATTGTTGCCACAACAACTATTGATATTCCTAATTGGGAAATAAATAAATAACACTATAGTGTCTCATGCACATCAATGGAGGTCCTTTATTTACATTGTCCCCTCTTTTGTTTTTTTGTTTTTATTTTTTTCCTCTCCTCTCTATTCTTGTCACATTGCGATAAAGCTATCTGATATTTTATTTTATTTTTGTCCTTATTTTCTTAATTCACACACTCCATTTGTTATACCGTCTATCTGAACAAGAAGAATCTGACTGATGGCTCAGGAAGTGGTGGACGACTACTCCTTTGCAAATAATTTCTGGGGTCGTGACGATGGAGGTGTCCAGGTACTATTTGAAAGGGTGAATAATGCGAAACAGACGCTGGAGGAAATCCAATCCTTCGTGAAGGAAAGAATCGCCATTGAAGATGAGTACGCCAGAAAGCTTAATGCGTTAGCTCGCAAAGGCCTTGGCTCTAATGAGATTGGCCTGTTGAAAGAAGCGCTGGACGTTATCAAGACTTCAACAGAGACCATGGGTAAGACTCATTCGGATGCTTCTCAACAATTCAGGGAACAACTAGCTGGTCCCTTGGAGCAATTTGCTGCTCAAACTAGAGCCAAACGCAAAGCTGTGCAGGCCACAGTTGACAAATTCGGCAAGACTAAGTTGACCCAAATTGCCAATGTAGAGAAGGCCAGACAGCGCTTTGAAATGGACAGTAACAAGATTAACGGTTACAGTGCCCAACAGAATTTGCTGATGGGCAAGGAATTGGAGAGAAACAACGCCAAGCTTGAACGGGCCCACCAATCGGTTGAAATGAGTAAACGTGAATACCAAAATGGACTGCGTGTGCTCGCGGAATCCACTGACCGATGGAACAAGGAATGGAAACGCGGTTGCGACCAGTTTCAAGATTTAGAAGAAGAGCGAATTGACTTTTTGAAGTCCAATCTTTGGAACTACACCAATATCATTTCAAGCGTCTGTGTCAGCGATGACGAAGGTTGCGAATCAATTCGAGTTTCCTTGGAGAAGTGTGACATTGACCAAGACATCGAATTGTTTGTCAAGTCCAAGGCTACCGGTGCGGAGATCTACAATCCTCCCGAGTTCATCAATTACCTCGAGGGTGAAGGGAACGACAGAAAATGCCGTCCTTCATATCAGCTCGCCAATTTCACTCGTGAAACTAGTTTGGATTATGAAGAAGACGAAGAAGATGAAAGCAGCCAACTTCCAGTACAACAACAAGACGCCGAACAATCGTCATCCGGTTCTGTTATGTCAGGTGGTGGTATGAACAATAGCACTCAGCTTACACCTGCCACGCAACCACCACCAATAAGAAAGCCGGTGAACTCTGACCCACGGGCGTCGTCAGTCTCTCCTATCCGCAAGCCAATACCATCATCATCATCATCATCTGGTAATGCTGCTGCTGCACCAGCCCAAAGTATTCCGCAGCTCAATTTCAACAACCACGAAGATGAGGATGACGATGATTACCAATCCATTCCAGTTTTGGCCCACCCAGAGTCTCAGCCGTCTACGGCACAAAGCTCTCCTGTTCAAGGCGCTGCGTCTCCGAACAGCTCAGTTTATTCCAACAACACGTCTATTTCATCCCAATCGGACGCAGCTGGAGGAGTCGATGAGCCAAAGAGACGAACATGGGCGTCTCCGTTCCGAAGGCGCAGCAAGAAGGACCTCAATTCCCAAAAAAGCTGGGGTTCAATTAGTCGGAATGATAGTGATGCTGGAAATAATGACACGATTACTGCCAAATCCGGTATCGGTAAGAAGTTTGTTGAGCAGCAGCAACAGAAATCCTCTTCTCAATCTGTTTTGAGCATGGGCGAGAATATGTTTGATTTGGGCGTCACCAGACCGCACAGCGGTCTTGGTAGCAAGAGCCCATTTGACAACCGCTCAAGGCCGTCTTCTCCGACAAAGACAATGTCCAAGGATGATCCGCTAGTCGCAGCATTGGCGCGGCTCAAAGATTCAATGCCTGCTGAGGAAGAGTCTGGGTCACCGTCGAAGATTCAACCTCAACAACCCAACAGACATTCCAGATATGGGTCGATGAACGCCAATTACCGTCATTCACAACAACAACAACAACAGCCAAAGAGGGTCTCTTCAAGATCTGCGCCTGTGAGTCCGGTTAAAGGTGGAGGAGGTGGTATGCAATCACAGAGATCAGCTCTCGTGCCACCTGATCCTGCGTTTACTGCTTCAGAAATGGAAGCTACGTCTGGCAGGTATTCTACGCAAACTAAAGAATTGTTTGGAAACGCCCCAGAAATGCGACCTTCTATGCAACGACCAAAATCACAAGTTGATATGAGAGGAGGAGGAGGAGGAAGTGGTGGTGATTATTACAACACTATGTCATCATCCCGACCAAAGAGTTACTACAATGTTCAGCAGCAATATGATGACGATGGTGAGGATGAATATGGTCCACCACAACAATACCACCATCAACAGCCACCACCACCCCAACAACAACAGCAGCAGCAGCAACAAAGAAATGATTCATATCGACGACATCATTATCGATCTAAGTCCGCTTCACCGTTGAAGAATGGTAACATGGACCCTTACAGATCGGCTTCACCAATTCCTCAACAACACAACCCACGTTCTGTTTCACCTGGTCCAGATCCGTACCGATCTGCGTCACCACGCCCTTCGCAGGATTCGTTCCGAAGAGCCAGATCGCCAGGACCACAGGCAGCATTACGGGACGACCCTTATCGACGCTCCCCATCTCCAAATCCGGGTCAACAACGCCAATATGATCCTCATTACAGAAGACCTGTTTCCCCAGGTCCGGACTATTACCGATCAGCTTCTCCAAACCCACAACAAGCTCGCAGCAACAACCCGAGAGAACCAATGCGCCACAACCGAAGCAAGTCTGCGGTGGACTTGCACCATCAAAACAGCGGCAGCCAAATGAGACATTCAATGTCGCTGCCTAGTGTTTCATCTGATGGAAGGAAGGTCATCAGGTATTCAAAGGCTGCTTACGATTACAGGGCAGCAATCCCCGAGGAAGTGTCTTTCAGAAAGGGGGATGTATTATTAGTCCTGTTGATGCAAGAAGACGGCTGGTGGGAAGTGGAGGTCTTGAACTCCAGAAGACGTTTTGGTTTGGCACCCAGCAATTTCCTGGTCAATCTCTAACTGAGCACGCAATTACTATTATTATTATTATTATTATTAATATATTTGGAAGTATATAGAAAATTAAATAAATTTTTGCATTGGATCTAGATCTGCCTGAGTTATTATTAATATCCGAGTAAGATTAATTAGGTGAGATGAGACCGATAGAGACGCGCATGTTTCGTGCAGCAGATGCGGCTGAGCGTATGTTACGGAGGGCCGACCGAGAGCCGAGAGAGCGGAAAGGCGTGAACAAAGAGCGCCCGATAATTCGGATTTAGCATAAATCCAGCGCAACCGAAAGCAAGGGAAGTCGCGTCAATTAGGATTGAGGGTGTGTAGAGAGAAAGAGTTTGTGTAAAGAATAGCTAAGGAAAATAAGATGAGAAAAAAAAGTAATCTACATACACCTGTGTTCTATAGAGTAATAATCAACATGGATATGCAGGTCAATAATCCGATCGAGGAGTGCTAATTATCGGACACCCATTGTTTCTAATCCCGCGAGACAGAAAGACGATCGCCAGTAGATTTTTGTCTCTTTCCTCATTTCCTCCTCTCTAGCATATATATACACGCACAATACGCTTGTTTGTGTCGTTGTTTTCATCATCATATTTTTTTTAGTGGAAATAGCCAAATTGTTGTTGCCTACATGAACATCGCAGCGAGCAATAATAGTAGTGGCCAAACTGCGAGTCGTGCTCAAGGAAAGAGGTCGGCGTATAGCCATAGTGGATGTGCCCATTGTAAAAAGCTCCGTCAGAAATGCGACGAGCGGAAGCCATCGTGCACAGCTTGCTTGAATCAGAGCCAAGAGTGTGTATATAACCAATGTATCGTTATGTGGACCCCTCAGAAGAAGCGCCCGCGAAAGAGTCGGATGGTGGGTAGTACTAATTTGAAATCAGCGTCAAAGAACAAAAGTACGCCAGCGTCTACCGCCAGTGCAACGCCCCAAAATACTACTACCACCTCTGCTATTCCGAATGTGCCGGGGAATACGGGACAGCCAAACTATCTATCGTCGGCTACTGCTTACCCCACACAACCGGGGAACAATGGCGTGTACTACCCAGATGCATCATCGTCGTCGATGACTCCAAACGATTACGTTGCCACGGCTGAGGCAACTGCATCGTCAACCGGTTCATCATACCCAGAGATCAAATTCGAGTCTTCGGAGGAAGAACCATTCCTCACAAGTCCGTGGGATGACGGCTCTTCGACTTCGTCCGCCTACAGTTACAGTGGCGTGTCACCAGCATTAACCGTTGACGACCTCTTCAACACGAACCCTGATTTTAAGGAGAAAGTGAGCGAATATCGGGACGTCCCCGTGCCACAATCCCATCAGGTGATAGTTAACGAGTCTGACGAGTTTTTGAACGTTCCAGTGATAGACAACCCTCCGTCGCCAATCAGTGATTCCGTGTTTATAAACCGGATTCCATCATGGACAGAATATTCGTTCGACGAATGGGACCGAATCATGTCGGCCTATCGACCTTCGTCCTTCTCCACAGAACAAGATCTGCAGAGATTCCTCGAATTTGCGTATTTACGAACAAAGTGCGCTTTCGCATACCCATTCGGCCAAGATCTAAAGAACCCGCTGTGGAAGGGTGTAATGGAGGCTAAGGACAAGCACGACTTTCTCCGTTACGCCATGCTAACGGCAACATGCAACCTCCTGGAGCTGCATTGCAAATGCTCTGCCTGGCAGCCGTATCGACGGAAATACATGGATCTGTGCATGGAGTCCTTAATACTAAAAATCTCGTCTTATCGTACAAACGAGGAAATATCGGCGTTGTTTGCGACCTCTATGATCCTGTGTCTTGATAAGGCAGCATCTAGCTCCGATAAATGGCGGGTTCATCTGCGTGGGGCGCTCGATCTCTTGAAAGCATGGACCGACAATACCATCCCCTCGGACCTTCACATTGTCACCAGATCATGGTTTGCATCCGCAGACACCATTGCATGGCTCTCAGCTCCGAATGGCGGAGTTATCGGAGATGAGCCTACAACATTTGACTTTTTGGATGATTCAGATTGGGCGTTTATGACCGAAGGTGTGGTAATTGACGGCTTCAACACCTTCCGAGGCTACTCACAGGTGTTGGTCCCACACATGGCCAAGACTGCCAAAATGATGATTGAAAAAAAGCGGTTTGGTTTTTATGCCGGCGATCAAGACCTGTTATACAGTACACTTTCGGAAGTTGCTATTTTAGAGAACCAGGAATTCAGACTTTCGGACTACATCTCAGATCCCAAAGTCGTGGCCAGCATGCACGCATCTCATGTTATCCATTGCAAGGCAATGCAATTATTTATTCGGGTGCGATTGTTTGAAACGTACCTGACCTCTCCTGAGGTCCAGACGTTGACTAACTCTCTGTTGGACCTTCTTCAGGCCTACCCGCTTCGTCAGAACTTGGGCATCACTATCCATTGGGCGGCATTTGTCACCGGTAGAAGCTGTGTTGCAATTGAACAACGAACAATAATTGAGCGGCTTTTAGTGGAAATGATCAATGTTGGACTTCATTTGGCCCGAAATTCTTTGCACCGCTTGTTGCGATATTGGGAAATGTATGATAACGGCCAGTATGATTTTGACTCGAATGACCTTGATTCGCTAGCGGCATGAAATAAAGGGGTAAAACAAAAATAAAAATAAAAAGAAAAAAACAAAAAAAAAACAGCAAATAACTCTATAGAATGTTTTATGCTATTTATATCTTTTTCTTTGCTTTTTTTGTCTCTAAAATAACGATTGGTTTCCGCTGTGGAAGCCAGCGAGTGAGATCAGTAATGATGGCGGCGAGAAGTGCCAGTGCAGAGATCATCCATGATGAGGTTTTTAATACCTTTAAAATACATCCAGTGGACTATTTATTTCGCAGGTAGAGGCTACTGGTTCACCGGATAGAAAGAATGCTGGAGTTTTTCAATCAACTCCCAGTTCTTCTGGTAGTTCCCGAGCAAGTACATTTTCTGGACAATTGCAGATCCAGTGGCGACACTAAAAGTTTGACCAAGATTTCTGTAGATGGAAGCGATAGAGGTGACTACGGGCATGGTTTTGCAGGCCCTTGATCATTCTATCGGTGAAGAGGCAGATTTTCGGTTGCAGTAAAATACATCAAGGTGGCCACACTGCAGATAATGGGGGAGATTATCTATAATAGGACTGTTCACACTCGTTTTCTCCCACACTGAATGCAGTGGTCAAGCATACCAAGCCAGTTATCAAGGCATGTGTTCCGCCAGTTCTTTCTTTCCAGGTCCAGGAAGTTCTGGCCAATGACGAATAACTGATCAGTGATGAGGTTGAACACATACATTCGAGCTTGAAAAAGGAAACTCTATCTCCAGAACATTGTGGTAGTCATGTACAAGATTCCTAAGACTGTCCCGAAGCAATTGAGTATTAGCTGAATTGAAATATTCCTCGCAGATTGTCCGAGAATACGTCTGAATTGAACGTGCCCACTGCCTCAGCGTGCGACCAGAGAGATCATGTCCGGTGCGAGCCCATCCCAGTGTTCCAAGACCGGACAAAGCTGTAGATACACTGGAAGACTGTGGAGGCAATTAGACAGGCTGTGGTGATCCAGGGAGCCCTGTGGGACGCGCTGAAGTCGTTTCCTATGGGCGTATATAGGTCGAAGCGGTAAACATATCAACGAAGCCGGCCAGATGGATAGCTCGATAAGGGCTTGCTGGTTACCCCTGATTACACGGCTCACACTCCTTTGGAGCAATGGCGTCTGTTCTGCCTTTGGTTCTTGTTTATCGCTAAGCTACATGGAAGTGAAGAGATAGTAGATAGAAACCGTGTGATATTGAAAAAACTTCAAAGAAGAGACATCTGCCTCCGGTCTTCGGAGGGAAACGTTCCAAATTAGGCTTTTTACCTTTTAAAGCTTGATATTGGATCTTGCAAAAAGCAAAAAAAAACAACAACACAAAACTATGAATCAAACCAACCCATCATGAGCCCTTCCGTGACCCACTCCTACAATTATTACGAGGGAACTCAACCCAGTCTGCGTATCCGTATCTCCCCAGATCACAGAGAGGTGGCTAGCGGTAACAGTCCTAGTACCACCTTCCAACATCCCTCACCGCGTCAATGGATCTCGCTGATCCCACAATCCCATCCTCCTGCTAAAAGACCGCAGTTGAAGAGAAAACAGTCCACTACCACATTTTGGAATAAGCTCGTACATAGGTTTACATAAAAACCCCAGCTACTCAACGCTCTCATACACGGACTTGGCAACATTGCCTCCGGCGGCTTCTTTTTTCTCCGAAAAGAAGCAAAAAAGGTAGCTCTGCGAGGCAATCCCAGTGCTTTTGCTTCTTTTCTAGAAAAGAAGGCCGCCCGCAGGGCAATACACGGGCCCTGTGTAGCCTCCGGCGGCTTCTTTTTTCTCCGAAAAGAAGCAAAAAAGGTAGCTCTGCGAGGCACCCGCAGGGCAATACACGGTCTACTGCAGCGGATGAACGAGGAATTGGGGCCAGTAGACGTAGCCTTAGTAGCACCAATGGATCTCCCTGATCCCATAACCCCCAGCCCCTCAGCAGCTAAAAGAACGCAATTGAAGAGAAACCACACAGATGTGTGCCACACCTGAAGTGAGCTCGCCCATTGTTGGCGTTATATTGAAAACCTATAACCGTTACAATAAGGATTAGCTACTCAACGCTCAACCACACCAGGAGCTCACGGACTTGTGCAACCCGAGGGAGAAGCATCCAACGCGATGCAGTGCTTTTGCAGACTAATATTCATTTCTAGAAAACAGGGCTGACCTCCAGCGGCTTATTTTTTCTCCGGAAGAAGCAAAAAGGTAGCCTTGCGAAGCCTCCTCCACCGGCGCTTAACGACCACGCGTTTCTTCTCGAGACTTCTGCGCCGCACGATAGGTCACGATGCAACAAAAAAAGCAAAATGCGCCAAAGCGAAAGATTGCGCTGGGGACGAGAAAGAATCGGGAGCACTCCACACTGAGGTGAGCGTTATGCGACAAATTACCGGAAGAAGCGGGGGTGGTGTGTTGTTATTGCTGCTGTGGCAAGTATATAAAGGGGGGTCGATTCTCCCTGTGGAGAGCCCTTCCAAACATTAATTTTTTGTTGGGTATCCACTATCTTCCAATAAGAATTAGCATTGCATAAACTTGGTAAGGGTGTTATGGAACATTGTGTCACAGCGCAGCAGACGTGAGTTGACATGATTGCTTTTTCCTCGAGGGAGAAAAAGTATAAATAATCGACGTCATCTCTTGCTGCGCTGCCCTTTTTTTTTTTTTTGGAAAAATCTATTAACACGCATTTTTTTTTTCTTATCTTCTAGAATATTTTCTTTAAAAAAAAAAAAAGCAAAAATGGGTTGCACTGAAGTTCTCTCAAGAAAGTCTGGTGTCATTGTTGGCGATGACGTTAGAAAGCTCTTTGACTACGCCCAGAAGAAGGGCTTTGCCATCCCAGCCATCAACGTGACTTCCTCTTCCACCGTTGTGGCCTCCTTGGAAGCTGCTCGTGACAACAATGCCCCAATCATCCTCCAGGTCTCCAACGGAGGTGCTGCCTACTTCGCTGGCAAGGGTGTTGCCAACAAGAGCCAGGAAGCCTCAATTGTCGGCGCCGTTGCTGCTGCCAACTTCGTCAGAGCAATTGCCCCATCCTACGGCGTCCCAGTCGTCATGCACTCCGACCACTGCGCTGAAAAGCTCCTCCCTTGGTTGGACGGCATGTTGGACGCTGACGAGGCCTACTACAAGC
The DNA here is from genome assembly GCA_030674225.1 of Blastobotrys terrestris. NCBI lineage: Eukaryota > Fungi > Ascomycota > Dipodascomycetes > Dipodascales > Trichomonascaceae > Blastobotrys > Blastobotrys terrestris. The sequence continues at coordinate 13,419 of JAJLUR010000043.1, forward strand.
TCCACGGCGAACCTCTCTTCTCCTCCCACATGATCGATCTCTCCGAGGAGGACCACGCCAGCAACATTGCCACCACCAAGAAGTACTTTGAACGTGCTGCCAAGATGAACCAATGGCTCGAAATGGAAATTGGTATCACCGGTGGTGAAGAAGACGGTGTTGACAACACCGGTGTCGACTCCGAGAGACTGTACACCCAACCAAACGAGGTGTTCGAAGTCCACAAGGCCCTTGCTCCAATCTCTCCAAACTTCTCCATTGCCGCTGCCTTCGGTAACGTCCACGGTGTGTACAAGCCAGGTAACGTCAAGTTGAGACCAGAACTCCTCGGAAAGCACCAGGAATACGCCAAGGAGCAGCTCAAGACCGACAACCCACACCCACTCTACCTCGTCTTCCACGGTGGCTCCGGCTCCTCCCAGGAGGACTTCAACACTGCCATCTCCAACGGTATCGTCAAGGTCAACCTCGACACCGACTGTCAATACGCCTACTTGACCGGTATCAGAGACTACGTCCTCAACAAGAAGGACTACATCATGAGCCCAGTCGGTAACCCAGAGGGCGAGGACAAGCCAAACAAGAAGTACTTCGACCCTCGTGTCTGGGTCAGAGAGGGTGAAAAGACCATGTCCGCCAGAATCAAGGAGGCCTTCGGCTACTACAACACCGCCAACGAGCTCTAAGTTATGTCCGTATATATATAGTCCTGTATATGAAAAAAGTTTCGACAACAAGTCTGTCAAACTCCTCAATTGCCTCCGGCGGCTTCTTTTTTCTCCGAAAAGAAGCAAAAAAGGTAGCTCTGCGAGGCTCTATACGAACCACTAACGTGTAATAGCGATACCAGTGCTTTTGCTTTCTTCTAGAAAAGAAGGCCGCCCGCAGGGCACACACACACCCATTTGTCTCCACAGACTCAATTGCGTGTAATAGCGATACCAGTGCTTTTGCTTCTTTTCTAGAAAAGAAGGCCGCCCGCAGGGCACACACACACCCATTGGTCTCCACAGACTCAATTGCGTGTAATAACGATACCAGTGCTTTTGCTTCTTTTCTAGAAAAGAAGGCCGCCCGCAGGGCACACACACTCAATTGCCCCCGCAGTTTCTTTACGGATACATCTGCGAGGCTCCATACGAACCACAGACGTGTGTAACAGCGGGACCAGTGCTTTTGCTTCTTTTCTAGAAAAGAAGGCCGCCCGCAGGGCACACACACACACTCAATTGCCCCCGCAGTTTCTTTACGGATACATCTGCGAGGCTCCATACGAACCACAGACGTGTGTAATAGCGATACCAGTGCTTTTGCTTCTTTCAATTCTTTCTAGAAAAGAAGGGCCCACACACGTCATAGAAGGGGACCGAAACATGATGTGTGCGGCGGGGCGCGTAGGAGCAAGCGCGTTCGGGCGAAGTTCACAAGACAAAGCTTGTTGAGGCAGGTTATATAAAGCAGCCACCGCCCCCCGCGATTGACGAACGCCACTACACACACACACGTACACAATGACCTTGTATTACACGCTGGTTTTCCTCATTCTCGTGTTGGAGATGATGAGCTTCCTGTTTCTGGTGACGCCATTGCCGCGGACCCTGCGAAAGAAGGTTGTGACGTTCATCTCGGAGTCTCACTTTGTGAACAAGCTGAAATTGTCGCTCAAGTTCACGTTTGTGTTCATTCTCATTCTCTTCATTGACTCGGTCAACCGGGTCTACCGCGTCCAAGTCGAGCATGCGTCGATAATGGAGTCCAAACACTCCGGCAACATTGTTGCGACTGATAGGTCCGAGGTGCAGGCCAGACGGTTCTACTCTCAGCGCAACATGTATCTGTGTGGCTTCACCCTCTTCCTGTCGCTAATCTTGAACCGCACGTTCCAGCTTGTACTGGAGCTCCTGACTGCCGAGGACACCATCTACCGCCTCAAGGGCTCCTCTGACGACTCCGTCAAGGCCGAGGCGCTCTCTTCCGAGTCTGCGTCTGAAATCCAGAAGCTCAGGGCCCAATTGGAGCAGAAGGACAAGGACATTGAGATCCTCAAGAAGCAGTCCAAGTCCCTGTCCGACGAATACATGTCCATGAGCGATAAGGTGAATGCGCAAGACGGCGTTACCCCAGGAAACAAAAAAACCGATTAACTCATCTGTAGGTGACTCGTGTACACACACATGTATCAAAAAACAAAAAAAAAAGTTATTATATCGCCGGTAAAAAAAAAAAAAGAAGAGACGATTCTCTATTATTTATTAGTACGCATTACTTTTATGTTTGGGGGTGAACTCAAACCCTTCGCCCGCAGGGCCCAGGAACATCTCGGTGATCTTGATCCAGTCCTTATAGTCCGAGCTCGAGAGAAGCGTTTCGAGCTCGTTTCGACCCTTCCACGTCGGTGGTCTGTCGTTGATCTTTGGTGGCATGTACTCCAAAATGCCCACTGGCACATAGCGGTGGGTGAAGGACAGGAATTCGCACAGGAACCGTCTGGTTTGGTTAACGCCGTATTCGTCCGACCCCCAGTGTTCCAATCCGTAATGGGCATATTTCTTCACAATGTCTAAACGCTCCGACGCAGACTTGTCCAGATATTGCTGGCTGTCGATTTCCTCAAAAATCCACGGCTTGATGAGCGCTCCCCGGGCAACCATAACAGAGTCCACCCCAGTGTGTTCAATGTTGTCGTACCAATCCTTCCACGAATACGTGTCTCCGTTTCCAATGATGTACGGCTTGATTCCACCTTCATCTGCCTTCTTCTCCCGCTCCTCTCGGGCCACGGCGGCTACCTGTTTGATGTAGTCCCAGTCTGCCAGCTTTGTGTATCGCTGGGCTCGCGACCGTCCGTGGATAGTGATGGCCGCCACTTGGTCCTCATCGATCAATCGCTTAACCAGCCCAATGGCCGTCGGGTGCTTATCACGGGTACCAGTTCTGATCTTCACCGACACGGGGATTTCGCCAGACACCGAGTTCATGCCCTTGAGCATTCTCAACAACCGGGCGGAATTGTCCATCAAGGCGGAACCAGCACCTTGTCTGTAAAGGAGATCGATTGGACAGCCGCAGTTGAGGTTGATTTCAGACACATCCGGACAGTACTCGTTGATGGCTTCGGCCGCCTTGATCGCTTGCCAGTATTTCGGCGCAGCAATCTGAGCCCCAAACCCGCCGATTTCAGAGCTATGGGCTCGAGGAAGGGCCCATTCGGACTTCTGCCCTTGGAGCAACGGCAATGCCAACGCCATCTCGCTGTATGTAACGTCGGCACCCATTTCCTTCATCAACCGTCGATACGGAAGGTTACCCACTGTGGTCAATGGGGACAGAATTTTGGCCCGGGACAGATGGAGCCTCTTTTTCTCACTTGGAAGGAAGGGTGGTTCAACATATGCTGCTGCGTTTTCACGTTTAGTTTCTTCATCATGCGTCACGTTTTCGTCGTTTCTTTGGATCGTGGAATCCAAGTATTTGATGATTTGTTCGCTTTTCGGGAATTCAAACTTTCTACGTTGGAGAAAGTGCTGAGTCGGAGCTGACACTCGGTTGGTCTCGTAGTTTTCTTTGCCGGCTTTTTCCTTCAGCTCTTCGTTCACCTGCATTTTCCCCTCCTTGAAGTGCGATGACAACCATCTGCACTTGAGTCCGGACGGACAATATCCAATTGCTGCGAAAACTGGACAGTCGCCCTCCACATCGGGCAGCTTGGACTCTATATATTGCGACACATCATGAACGAACCTACATTGGTCTCCGAACGGACAATCGTTGGCATCCCCTGTGGACTTGATCTTTTCGCACAATTGCACCGTATCCTTGGCCTGGACTAGCTTTCTATTCTTGTTTTGACCTCTTTCCTTATTACGACCGCGACCCTTCTTCTTATCGCCGTGATCTCCACCACCACTGGTGGTTGGTCTGCCCTCGTTTTCATCGTCATATTCCTCCTTCGGATCAACTTTACTTTCCGACACTTCAACGAGGAATTCGGGCTTTACCTGGGCCAAACCCTTGATTCTGCCCGGTTGATCTAGATAGTACTCCACAGGACGATTATCATGCTGAGGCTCTGGTTCAACCTTAGCTTTTTTGGCCGGTGGTTCTTGTTCAGGCATTCTTTTTTTTTTTTTTTTTTGGAGGTGGATGTTGTGGGTGGGTGAAAAATTAAAGTGAAAAAAAAAAAAAAAAAAATCGTTATCGGAGATATGCACATAGTCAAAAACAAAATTTTTTTCACACAGAGATAGCGACAGAGACCCATGAGGAGCCCACAAAACCACCCTTTGAGGGTGATAGAAAGATGTCGAAAAGAAGGAAGAGTAGCTCACATATCCGGACCCATGGTTCGATACTCAAAGCTGCCCTTCAGAGCGTTGGTGCGGAATTTCAAGGTGGATATAGTTTACAGCCCCATGATTCTTGCACGGGAGTTTGCTCGGAATCAGACCGCTAGACTGTCTGATTTCACTACTAACGATGACGATACGCCGCTGATCATTCAATTTGGAGCGTCCAACACTACCGATATCGCCCGTGCGGCCGAACTCGCTAGGCCGTATTGCGACGGCATTGGACTTAATTGCGGCTGTCCGATAAAGGACCAAGTACGAGAAGGAATAGGGGCCGCACTGATGACCAAGCCAGAATTGGTCGCATCCATGGTTAAGGCCGTCAAGGAACGGTGTGGGGAGGAATTCTATGTCGAGGTGAAAATACGGATCCATCCTGATCTGCAAGACACGGTTAGAATGGCACAGCTGGCACAAGAGGCTGGTGCAGATGCCATCACTGTGCACGGTCGATGGAAAAACCAGCGTTCGTCCACACCACCGAACCTGGAGGCGATTCGACTGATCAAGGAATCGGTCACGTGCCCAGTAATGGCTAATGGTGATGCATTTGGTACTGAATCGGTACAAAATATCATTTCCCTCACATCCACTGACGGCGTTATGGCGGCTCGAGGCATTCTCAAAAACCCAGCCATGTTTGCTGGCTATGCTACTACGCCGTGGCGGGCGGTGGAGCTGTTCTGGGACTACGTTACAGCCTACGGGCTTCCGTTCAGACTAACACAGCACCATTTCTCGGAGATGCTGGAGGAGGTGCTGACCAAAAAGGAGAAGAAGTCCATGAATGAATGCAATTCGTTGATAGAGCTCATTTCATGGTTTGACGACAGATTTGACCTTAGACGGCCTGGAGACCCGGGGTTCGGCCAAGATCGGCCGTTCCCGTGGAAAGTAGATAGAAACGCATTCAATTATGATTAATGAGCCCAATTCCTCAACCACTGACTGCTTTTGCTTCTTTTCAAGAAAAGAAGGCCGCCCGCAGGGCAATACACAGTCCCCGTAGGGTGTGATGCCTCCGGCGGCTTCTTTTTTCTCCGAAAAGAAGCAAAAAATGTGGCTCTGCGAGGCCATTCCAGTGCTTTTGCTTCTTTTCTAGAAAAGAAGGCCTCCCGCAGGGAAATACACGGCCCACGTAGCCTCCGGCGGCTTCTTTTTTCTCCGAAAAGAAGCAAAAAAGGGGGCTCTGCGAGGCAATTCCAGTGCTTTTGCTTCTTTTCTAGAAAAGAGGGCCGCCCGCAGGGCAATACACAGTCCCCGTAGGATGTGGTGCCTCCGACGGCTTCTTTTTTCTCCGAAAAGAAGCAAAAAAGGTGGCTCTGCGAGGCAATTCCAGTGCTTTTGCTTCTTTTCTAGAAAAGAAGGCCGCCCGCAGGGCAATACACAGTCCCCGTAGGGTGTGGTGCCTCCGGCGGCTTCTTTTTTCTCCGAAAAGAAGCAAAAAAGGTGGCTCTGCGAGGCAATTCCAGTGCTTTTGCTTCTTTTCTAGAAAAGAAGGCCGCCCGCATACACGGGCCCTGTGTAGCCTCCGGCGGCTTCTTTTTTCTCCGAAAAGAAGCAAAAAAGGTTGCTCTCCGAGGCTATTCTAAGCTCCTGGGTGCCCCACCTCATCAATGCCCGTGGTATTGCGTCCTTTGTAGGAATAATGGCGGGTTCGCAATACCTGGGCTACCCCCGGTGCGTCGGAAGGCTACCGGACATCCGACGTAGCTGCAGATGTCTCACTTAAATCTGATTAAGCTTTGGTGTGAGTCGGATATCCGACTTGTGACCAGAACGGAATACCGGACTAGGTCCCCACCATTATGGGCCAATTAATCAAAAGCAATAAGCATTATAGGACTAAATGCAAAGTAGCAACTCATTCAGTGACCAGCAGTCCCGTCACGACGGGTATAGAGACCACCCTCCGGCATATGACGAGGTGGACCCAGCGATAACCAGCTTCATCCAGTCAAATTCGTCACCTTTGCCGGAATATACGCCTCAAAGACTACGGCATCCCATCATAATTCCTCAGAAACGGCCTGGGTTCAAAGGTCGTGGGTTTGTCAAGGCATACTCCCCAGTGCTCGAGGAATACGGGATTGACCAGGTGTCCTTCGCAGGCTTTATCAGTGCCATCAACAAGGCAATTTCAGGCAACAAATACCTCGCCGGAGTCCAAGTCGCAGCGTTTGGCGTGGGGTTCGATCCGTCCGGGATTGCCATTGCCGTGTCTGCTGGGGTGCAATTAGTTGCTGGTGTAATCACCAACCTTGAATCCCGGTGGAAGGTCAATTCGTCTTTGGACCGTCTTAATGACGAATTCTTCCGTCCCAGAGGGCTACTCTGCTTGCTCGTCTCTTATGACCCTACTAATCAGGTTGCGTTTGAGAATGCTGATAATGGTACTGGTGGGGACCTTGTACCGAGAGACTCCCCTGCAGTCCCTTCCAGCAACGGCGGTCAATTCATGTCGCGTGCAAAGCGGAACTTGCGGGATCCCATAGCGGCGACTGTACGAGGAGAGGATAATCTGCCGGCAGAGAAGGCTCCGCTGGTATATCTGGAAAAGGAAAAGAAGCGCAATGTTGCTGCGAAGTTGAACAGGTATTTTGACCAGCGGGCACAGGCCAGATACGCCAGAGAAAGCCAGGGAGACATTCTGTCGAACCCCAATCCGGTCAAATTCAAGAACCGGTACTTGGATCCAAACTCCGCAGCCACCAACAACGGCATTGTCGGGCTAGTCACTGGCGGGGCGTTCTGTAGAAAGCCTGGAGAGACTACAGCATCCCCCGGTCCTCGATGGAGACAGGTTCCACAGCAAGATGCGGTAGCCAATGTGCCCCAAAGACGCATTGTGCAGAATGTTCTTTATCTGATGATTGTGAATGACCCACAGACAGCCTCGGAATGAACTGTCAAAGTTTTACAGATCTTATTTATATATTTTCAATCCTATTTATGCTAAACAGATGTGTGAATGAAGCCGTCGGAACATGTGTGCCCTGGAATTGCCTCGCAGAGCTAAGTCGCCGGAGGCTACGTGGGCCGTGTATTGCCCTGCGGGCGGCCTTCTTTTCTAGAAAAGAAGCAAAAGCACTGGAATTGCCTCGCAGAGCTACCTTTTTTGCTTCTTTTCGGAGAAAAAAGAAGCCGCCGGAGGCTACGCAGGGCCCGTGTATTGCCCTGCGGGCGGCCCTCTTTTCTAGAAGAAGCAAAAGCACTGGAATTGCCTCGCAGAGCTACCTTTTTTGCTTCTTTTCGGAGAAAAAAGAAGCCGCCGGAGGCTACACAGGGCACGTGTATTGCCCTACCTGAGGTCTTCTTTTCGGAGAAAAAAGAGGCCACCGGAGTAAAGTTGAATGCTGATATCTTTACATCTGAGACAAGGTTTGATAATAATTTTTCGGCCGGTGCGGCGCACACATTATTATGCTCAGAAATAAGCTATTCTGAGAACTACGGAGACCGGATAAAAGCAAAAATTTGGTGGTGCACACTCTCCCTGCTAAGCAGCAAGCAAGTGGTAAGTGCTTTCTAAACACCTTCTAGGGAACCATGGGAATGAGGATAAGATTTATTTATTTAATTAGCGACACGGGAAATACTCCTGTGCTTTTTGTATCTTGAGCTCCGTTTTGGGGTTCTTGATACGCTTTCTTCGCGGTGAATATTTTAATTGTCATAGTTACACTGACCCATGGGACTGAAAATTTTTTTTTTTCCACCCAACCGGATTTTTACTAACTCCAACACAGGTTTGACAAGTTATCGATATCGTCACATAGAGTTGTATTACGTAGCCAATTGATCGCTCCTGTCCTTACAAATTTACTTTGCCCTGTGTAGCCTATGAAATGCCCATACAGGGTAGATCGTCTATCTTAACAACCAATCAAAGTAGGCAGCCAAAACTAGGTGTGTCGGGCCGATGAATGATATAAATTGAGTGAAAAAAAAAAAAAATCTGACTCTTTTTTCTCTCTCTTTTTCAACAACCGAACAAAAACAACAACAGCTTTCGAACAGAATAAATTCACCCCGGGTGATATTTTTATATCTTACAAATCTTCCATTGAATGATTGTATCCCTTTTCACTTGTCAAGACTACCTCTCTGATCACATCTGGAAAACCAGCCAGCACTAAACTCCTTTTTCTTTTTTTTTTTCACAATGCTAAAATTTTTGCAGATTCCAAACACTCTAAAATCGATTGCTCGAGTAAATCGTGTGTCTGCCAAACCGTTGTTTGTCAGATATGCGTCTACTCAAACCGCTATGCCCGCTACTTTCACCATCAAGAATGGCCCCGTCTTCCACGGTAAATCGTTCGGTGCCAACAAGAACGTTTCTGGTGAGGCCGTCTTCTCCACCGGTATGGTGGGTTATCCAGAATCCATGACTGATCCGTCCTACAGGGGCCAGATTCTGGTCTTCACTCAGCCCTTGATTGGTAACTACGGTGTTCCATCCAACACCAGGGATCAATACAACCTGTTGAAGTATTTTGAGTCCCCGCACATCCAGTGTATTGGTATTGTCGTTGCTGATGTGGCCATGAGATACTCCCATTGGACTGCCGTCGAGTCACTCGGGGACTGGTGCACCAGAGAGGGCGTTGCGGCCATCACTGGGGTCGACACCAGAGCTATTGTCACCTATCTTCGGGAGCAGGGTTCTTCTCTAGGAAGAATTACTGTTGGTGAAGAATACGACGCTGATGAAGATGAGGCATACATTGATCCAGGTGAAATCAACTTGGTTCACAAGGTCTCCACGAAGGAGCCGTTCCACATTCCTGCCATCCCAAATGCTTCTGGGGAAAACTTCCATGTGGCTGTTCTTGACTGTGGTGTGAAGGAAAACATTCTCAGATCCATGGTGTCCCGAGGAATGTCCGTCACCGTGTTCCCTTATGATTACCCTATCCACAAGATTATGCACCACTTTGATGGATTGTTCATCTCCAACGGTCCCGGTGATCCAACCCATTGCTCTTCCACTGTCTACCACTTGAAGAAGACGATGGAGACCTTCAACGGTCCTATCTTTGGAATCTGTCTTGGCCACCAATTGTTGGCCTTGGCTTGTGGTGGCAAGACCATCAAGATGAGATATGGTAACCGTGCGCACAACATTCCAGCTCTCGACATGGTCACCGGCAAATGCCACATCACCTCACAGAACCACGGATATGCTGTTGATCCAACCACCTTGCCATCGTACCTGAAGGAGTACTTTGTCAATTTGAACGATCAGTCCAACGAGGGTATGTACCATGAGTCGCGTCCAATCTTCTCCACCCAATTCCATCCTGAGGCCAAGGGTGGTCCATTGGACTCTGCGTTTTTGTTTGACAAGTACTTGGACGACATTCGTGCCTACAAGAAGGGTGAGAACAACAAGCCTTCCCAATTGTTTGTGGACATGATGGCCAAGGAACGAGTCGGAGTTGAGGTCTAAATTTGTAAAATTATGATAGTAGTAATAATAACAAAAATATAATAAAAACAAAAAAAAAAAAAAAAAGATTTGTCAATAATTAAAAAAACACATTTACAGACTTTATATGTTACTTTGTTACTTTTTTGTTATAATACTAATGCCATTAGTTATACCATTGACGTCCTTGCTGTTGTTGGCCCTGTCCATATTGGCCGTAACCAGCGTACGTGTACAAATTCTGTTGCATAGGCAATTGGCCGGGCTGCTGTTGTTGTGGCTGTTGCTGTTGTTGAGGTTGCTGCTGTTGTGGCTGTTGAGCACCACCAGCAACCTGAGCAGCGGCGTTTTGTGGAGAACCAGCACCACCAGCCTTTTCATCTCTTTGCAAAAAGTCTGAAATGCCACTCAAGGACTGTTGCTGACCTTGTGGTTGTTGGGCTTGTGGCTGATGTTGACCTTGTTGTCTGTATTGGTCCATGTTGGTTCCATAGTAGCTTTGCTGCTGAGAAAAGAAGTTCTTTTGAGCACCACCTGCAGCAGCACCACCACCTGCGCCGTAGGCAGCAGCGGCCGCGGCAGCGGCTTGAGGGTTGTATCCGCCGTAGGTCTGGTAGTAATAGGCAGCATAGGCTGGAGACATGTAGTATGGGTTCATGGAAGGTTGTTGTTGGTAAGGGCTTGGACCACCTTGAGGAGCTGCGGCAGGGGACACTGTGTTGGCAGCTGGGGACTGGGTGGCAGAGGCGTTACCAGATGCGGTGGCATCAGGAGCGCCGCCAAATCTCGCAGCCTGTTGTGGTTGTGGCTGTGGTTGAGCATCTCTATTGAACGATCCAGAATCCGGTTGGGCCTGTTGCTGTTGCTGTTGTTGCTGTTGTTGTTGTTGATACTGTGGGTAGAAGTTAGCATAGGCAGCCTGACGTTGAGGATCACTAGCTCCGGCAATACCATAGGGGTATTCAGGCATACCCGCATAACCGGCCTGGAATGGATGAGAGCCTGGATACATGTAACCGCCCATTTGACCGGGTTGCTGGGCCAATTGAGGCTGCTGGGCACCTGGGACCTGTGGCGATTGGCCGGTCTGTTGAAGATATCTATTGTAGCTTTGTTGGTATTGGCGGTAAGCTTGTGCGGCCTGTTCCTGGGTCATGTGTTGCTGTGGCTGTTGTTGTTGTTGTGGTGGTGGTGGCTGTTGGTCATGGAGAGCAGGAACAGAGTCTTCGACGGCCGGAGCGACTGGTTCTGGTTGTTGCTGTTCTGGCTCGACTTCGTGCTCTTCGCCCATATTCAAGCTACCAAATTGCACACCAAGCTTGTCAATTCTATCGATTGATCCGGGCAAGATGACGGGAACTTCCTGATATTTCTGTTCGGAGGAAGCAACCTGAGGCTCTGGGGCACGTTGTTGTTGTTGTTGTTCAACTTGTGGCTTGACCTCTTGACTTGGAATTGGATTTGGAACCGCAGGAACAACCTTCTTTGGAGGGGCAGCCACGGCGGCCCACGATTTAGGAGCAGCCGGTTGTGCAGGTTGTTGTTGCTGTTGTTGCTGTGGTTGTGGTTCTGGTTGTTGTTCGGTTATATCATTAGCTTGAGTCGTGACAGGTTCTTTTTCGTTAGATGCAGGCTGAGGTTGCGGCTGTGGCGGTTGTGGCTGTGGCTGTGGCGGCTGGGTGGCTTTCTTGCCCAACGCAGAGGCCCACGTAGAAGAAGAAGAAGAAGAAGCTGGCTGTTGTTGTTGTTGTGTCTGCTTGTCATTCCAAGTAGCTGGGGTCGTTGTGGCGTGCTGTTGATGTGGCTGTGGCTGCGATTGAACGTCGGACTTGACATGGCCGTTTGTGGTCTTCTTTGGAGCCCTGCTGCGGCCACGCTCTGACCGGGCGCCACCACGGGCAGCGCTGGTGGCAGTCTTGGACGCAGCCTTGGAGTCGACCGCGTCGTTGGGTCCCTTGGACTTGGATCGATCCTTCGACTTCTTCTTGACCTCGCCCCATTGCGACGCATGGCCCTCTGTGATCCGCACCACCGCGTTCTCAATGTCGCCGTCGGTCTCAGACAGGACCGCTAGCAGGTCCTCGTCCTTCCAATCTGGAAACAGCTCTTTCAATGTGGACAGGCCCGCAGAATATTTGCTCTTGAGTCGCTTCGACTCCTCGTCCAGAGGCGCTTGCTGGGAGCCCGCTCGTCTGGCAGGCCGAGCGGAGCCGCCTCGTCTCGGGTGGGATTCTGACATTGCTGGTGTGTGTGTGGTAGAGTTCAAAATGGCCTTTCGAACAAAAAAATATATATGGGTGAGTGGTGGTGAAAAAAGTCTATCCGTATTATTGTGTTATTGGGACTAGAGAACAAACAAACAACCATGGTCACACACACACCCACCCACCCAACACAGAAAAATTTTCACCCACCACATCGCTCTGACGCCCGATGGTCCCACTGGACCGTCCCGAGTGCTTCACGCGATCCATAGTCCGAGCCAAATAGCCCCATTCCATTCCTTTTGTCCACTCATCCTCTGTCTGCAACGAGCCCTCCGCGTCTGCGTCTGCCTGCCTTGTTCTGGGCCACTGTAATTTTCAACGACGCGTGATTCTCATCCTGGCCGATCGACACTCCCCCTGCCTCTTTGGGCCCTCGATTGTGCGCATACCTCGATCCAGTTCATCCGCGTCACCACTCTTACAGCGCGTGCTGTCGCCGGATTTGAAATCGAAGCAAAGAGGCAGGTCCCCACGTGACACTCGGGCTAATTGCCTCCTGCGGCTTCTTTTTTTCTCTGAAAAGAAGCAAAGAGCGTAGCTGCAGGGCACACAGGGCCCGTGTAGCCTCCGGCGGCTTCTTTTTTCTCCGAAAAGAAGCAAAAAAGGTAGCTCTTCGAGGCAATCCAGTGCTTTTGCTTCTTTTCTAGAAAAGAGGGCCGCCCGCAGGGCAATACACGGTCCCCTAGGGTGGTTGTGGGCGGTTAGAGGAGGGAGTAGAGGTAGGATACGGCTGCGAGCGTCTCCCATTCAACCCCAATTGGGCTCTGCATCGTACTAAGGAGGATGTCCGAGGACTGGCGGTTAGTGTGTGCAGGGTGCCCTGAGGTCAAGTGAGAGAGGACGCTGCGGCCGTCTCTGGAGAGAGAGAAAAAAAAATTGGAGGGGAATTGGTCGCCTTTTTATATTCAAGATTAGACGCTGAGAAAAAGCAGTGCAGCAAAATAATATTTTCCTAAAGTAGAAGTAATCGGGCCAATCGCCGCACCTTCTTATCTCCGAGCATCGCCGTCTCAGCCCTGAGCTAGACAGGGCAATGTGCCTCCGGCGGCTTCTTTTTTCTCCGAAAAGAAGCAAAAAAGGTAGCTCTGCGAGGCAATTCCAGTGCTTTTGCTTCTTTTCTAGAAAAGAAGGCCGCCCGCAGGGCAATACACAGTCCCCGTAGGGTGTGGTGCCTCCGGCGGCTTCTTTTTTCTCCGAAAAGAAGCAAAAAAGGTGGCTCTGCGAGGCAATTCCAGTGCTTTTGCTTCTTTTCTAGAAAAGGCCGCCCGTAGGGCAATACACAGTCCCCGTAGGGTGTGTAGCCTCCGGCGGCTTCTTTTTTCTCCGAAAAGAAGCAAAAAAGGTAGCTCTGCGAGGCAATTCCAGTGCTTTTGCTTCTTTTCTAGAAAAGAAGGCTGCCCGCAGGGCAATACATACACAGTCTCCGCAGGGTGTGTAGCCTCCGGCGGCTTCTTTTTTCTCCGAAAAGAAGCAAAAAAGGTAGCTCTGCGAGGCAATTCCAGTGCTTTTGCTTCTTTTCTAGAAAAGAAGGCCACCCGCAGGGTAATTGCAATTCCAGTGCTTTTACATGGGGCCAAAAAGAGGAAGCAATGCAATCTATCGTCTATGTCAGTTGGGGACGTAGAACCCCACCATGCAGTTGTCGAGCATGGACTCGAAGTTCACCCACGGATGGTAGTAGGCAAAGAGCTTGGTGCCGTCCTTGCCCGCACACCGCATGATCTCGTCGACTCCGCCCGGGTGGAAGCGCAGATAGGGCGTGATGTTGTAGACGCGGCCCTGGAGCACCGTCCAGGCGTCTTCCCGGGTGTTATGGGTGCATAGCTCGTCCTTGGTCACTCGAAGCGGTCCGGGGTAGCTGACTCCGCGGAGGTTCTGACCCGACGTCTTGAGCCGGGCCCAGTCCAACGCAGAGAACCCCGGCTCCAGCGCTACTTTCTTTCCTCTGGGCGCACCCGACGTCGCTCGCTGTGCCGAGTTCGTGCTGGGGAACACCCCCAGCCTACTTCCGCTGCTGCTGCTATTGGTCCCTCCTCTGTTCGGGGGCTCCATGCTGTGTGTGTCGATGCTGTGCTGTGTGTGCGTGCAAGCATCATGCTGACCGAGTCCTACTAGTACTATTTTGTGCTGCGTGCGGCTCCTGGTGAAAAAAAAAAATGTTACTCTTCGCTTATGTAAGCAGACCCAACTCCCCGCCGGTTCGACACCCCGGTGCAACGTTGCCCAACGGCTGATTAGCTGTCTCCAGTGCTTTTCAGCAGGCTAGGGCACTGTGTGAAAAGCAAAAAAGGGAGCTCTGCGAGGCAATTGGCCCACAGCCGAAGTTCTTCGGTGCTTTTGCTTCTTTTCTAGAAAAGAAGGCCGCCCGCAGGGCAATGCACAGTCCCCCGTAGGGTGTGGTGCCTCCGGCGGCTTCTTTTTTCTCCGAAAAGAAGCAAAAAAGGTAGCTCTGCGAGGCAATTGACCCACAGCCCAAGTCCTTCAGTGCTTTTGCTTCTTTTCTAGAAAAGAAGGCCGCCCGCAGGGCAATGCACAGTCCCCGTAGGGTGTGATGCCTCCGGCGGCTTCTTTTTTCTCCGAAAAGAAGCAAAAAAGGTAGCTCTGCGAGGCAATTGGCCCACAGCCGAAGTCTTTCAGTGCTTTTGCTTCTTTTCTAGAAAAGAAGGCCGCCCGCAGGGCAATGCACAGTCCCCCGTAGGGTGTGGTTCCTCCGGCGGCTTCTTTTTTCTCCGAAAAGAAGCAAAAAAGGTAGCTCTGCGAGGCAATTGACCCACAGCCCAAGTCTTCCAGTGCTTTTGCTTCTTTTCTAGAAAAGAAGGCCGCCCGCAGGGCAATGCACAGTCCCCCGTAGGGTGTGGTGCCTCCGGCGGCTTCTTTTTTCTCCGAAAAGAAGCAAAAAAGGTAGCTCTGCGAGGCAATTGACCCACAGCCCAAGTCCTCCAGTGCTTTTGCTTCTTTTCTAGAAAAGAAGGCCGCCCGCAGGGCAATACCCCGCACGATGGATGGTGGGGTGTGTGTATGTCACGTGACGTCGGTAGAGGTCGGTAGTGGGATTTGAAGGGGAGCTGATTTATTGGGGAAGGGCCATATTGAGAGCACGGCCAAAAAAACCTTGTGTGTGTTTGAGTCTTTTTCAGTTTGCCCACAGCCAGCACACGCAGTCCATGCCAGGAGCAGGGACCTACTCGATCTCACCACGGCTTGTATATTGGATCCTCGGCGTCTCCGGACTAGTGTACATCTTTGGGCCCACCGCCACGGAGCTCTTCTACCGCTGGAACCCACTCCACCTGCTGCAAACTAACAGAGACGCCGACATGCTGATGCTGCGTCGACGCAAGAAGATCGGCCGCTACACGGTCGGTCTGGCAAACCCGGCGAATGACTGCTTCGCCAACTCGAATCTGCAATCGCTGGCGGCCATCCAGGCACTCTACGTCTACCTGGGCCGGTTCAACGAGCTCGTGGATCCGGACGACGCCGCCGCCCGCACGGACACTCGTCTGTCCCGGGCATTGGAGGCCATGGTCCGCAGACTCAACGAGCCCATTCTGTCCCCCAAGACCATCTCGCCCTGGGAGCTGCTGCGGGTGTTGGAGGCAATCTACAGCTCCCACATCTCCCGGTCCCAGCACGACGCCCACGAGCTGCTGCATCTCATCCTCGAGACGCTCCAGATCGAGAACGACAAGCTGCGCAAGTCCCGGACCGTCCCAGACTTCTGCTTCAACGGGTCCACCAAGGACACCATCACGTGTGCGACCTGTGGATACAGTCCGCCGGCGAAGCCCTCGGCGTTTCTGGTGCTGTCGCTGATGGTCCCCCAGAAGCGCTCCGTGAGTCTGACAGACATTCTAGACGCCCAATTTGCTCCCGAGTTCATTCAGGACTATGGCTGCGCATCCTGTCGGTTGGCTGCCGTGCTAGCGTCTGCGTCCACCCCGAGCTCGCTGCGGACCCAGCTCGAGCGGTATGCCTCGGACCCGGCCTCGCTCCCCGACGAGCTCGAGGCCCACCTGCCCAAGGCCATCACATCGCCCATCGCAAAGGCAACGTCCTTCCACAAGCTGCCGCAGACGCTGTCGATTCACCTTTCCCGGTCCATCTACGGTGGCTACGGGGCTTCCCGCAATTCGTGCAAGGTCTCTGTCCAAGAGACACTGGAGCTGTATGAGACTGATCGCGCCAACTCTGCGTCTGTGCGACACTCGGTATCGACCACCAGCTCGTCCTTCTCGGTGCTGGACAAGCGCAAGGTGACGTACAAGCTGGTGGCCATGATCCGCCACAAGGGCACCCACCAGCACGGCCATTACGAGTGCTTCCGGCGGAAGAACCTGGATTGGTGGACGTCCACGCTCTCCAACAGCCTCCTGTCGATGCCCTTGCCCTCCGGATACATGTCTGCGCCAGCCCCGTCGTCCCCAGCCATCTCGGTGGACTCGTTGGCGATTGACCCGATGCAGCAGGCCACCGCAGCCAACAACTTCCAGGACTACATCTCCAAACCGGCGTACCCACGATCTCAGTCCTACCAACGGCTGGACAGCCCTCCGCCGAGCAGTGGCAGCAGCCTGCCCTATCCGGGACGGTCGTCACCATCGCCCGCCAGCGTGTCCACTTCCGACGTGACTGGCACTACCACGCCCTCTGCAGACACCGCGGCCACGATCCGCAGGAAGGCCAACCCATCAGACATCCTCCCACCGAGCCACTACGAGTGGTGGAAGATCAGCGACGACAGGGTCTCGGAGTGTGGCATCAAGGACGTCCTGAAGGAGGAGTCGGGCGCGTATTTATTGTTCTACGAGAGACTGTAGGCTTGTACAGATATATACATTACCCACCCATTTCCATTTTGGGAATGCAAAAAATTATTATATGCTTTTGTTGCCTCATAAATCCTCGGCGTTTAATCTTGAATATAAAAACGTGTCCTTTCCCGCTAAACTACACCGCGTCGATGTATTGCCCTGCGGGCGGCCTTCTTTTCTAGAAAACAAGCAAAAGCACTTATCACAACACCCACGTGACATTGCCCTGCGGGCGGCCTTCTTTTCCAGAAAAGAAGCAAAAGCACTAGAGTAGCTTTTCACAGCACCCACGTGACTATTCTCACAACAGTTCACGCATTAAACGGGGGAAGCAAAAGCACTGGAATTGCCTCGCAGAGCTACCTTTTTTGCTTCTTTTCGGAGAAAAAAGAAGCCGCCGGAGGCATCTCACCCTACGGGGACTGTGTACTGCCCTGCGGGCGGCCTTCTTTTCTAGAAAAGAAGCAAAAGCACTGGAATTGCCTCGCAGAGCTACCTTTTTTGCTTCTTTTCGGAGAAAAAAGAAGCCGCCGGAGGCATCACACCCTACGGGGACTGTGTATTGCCCTGCGGGCAGCCTTCTTTTCTAGAAAAGAAGCAAAAGCACTGGAATTGCCTCGCAGAGCTACTTTTTTTTGCTTCTTTTCGGAGAAAAAAGAAGCCGCCGGCGGCACCACACCCTGCGGGCGGCCTTCTTTTCTAGAAAAGAAGCAAAAGCACTGGAATTGCCTCGCAGAGCTACCTTTTTTGCTTCTTTTCGGAGAAAAAAGAAGCCGCCGGAGGCACCACACCCTACGGGGACTGTGTATTGCCCTGCGGGCGGCCTTCTTTTCTAGAAAAGAAGCAAAAGCACTGGAATTGCCTCGCAGAGCTACCTTTTTTGCTTCTTTTCGGAGAAAAAAGAAGCCGCCGGAGGCACCACACCCTACGGGGACTGTGTGTTGCCCTGCGGGATGAGGCATGACACCCACGGCGGGTTTCGCGGCACCACGTGACTCGCCTTCGTACAGCTTTCACGTCATACGGGGCGGTGTGACCGATTGGCCTCGCAGAGCTACCTTTTTTCGCTTCTTTTCGGGACCCTGCGGGACCCTGCGATGGGAGACGCGAGGCGGAATTGCGGCTCAACGCGGTTTTTTATTGTTAATACGTGAGGGAATACGGGGGGGATAATGGTACGGTTAATTAGCAGGCTTCTCTTCGGAAGTTGCGTCTGCGGCCTCTTCAGCTGGCTTTTCCTCGGTCTTTTCCTCGACCTTTTCTTCGGCTGGCTTTTCCTCGACCTTGTTCTCTTCTGCCGGCTTTTCCTCGACCTTGGTCTCTTCTGCTGGCTTTTCTTCGGTCTTATTTTCTTCAACGGGCTTTTCCTCGGTCTTTTCTTCAGCCGGCTTTTCTTCGGTCTTTTCTTCGACCGGCTTTGGCTCGGCTTCGACAGCCTTTTGCTCGGTCTTGTCGTCCTCGACCTTCTCGACTGGCTTTTCCTCGGTCTTTTCTTCGACTTCCTCAGCAGCAGCAGCAGGCTTTTCTTGAGGCTTGTTTTCACCCTTCACGACGTCGTCGAGCTTTGGCTTCTTTGCCTCAACTTGGTCAGCAGCAGCAGCAGCAGCAGCGGCTTGTTCAGATACGCGCTTGACACTACCCCGGATTAATATACACAAGAACAGAAAAAAAAAAAAACAAAGATAAAAATCAATCAACAAATAGCAACTACTCACCCAGCTTCTTCAGTCATTTTGTTGTATTATCCTAACGAGAGTGGTAATGGACGTGTTTGCCGGGGAAAAGACGCCATTTATATATGCCCCACCCGGTAATCCTCGAAACACGACAAACGTGAGTACAGGGATTGCGATCACACACAAACAATGCGGGTGGCTGGTGATGCCGCGTGTATACGATTTAAATTTATTAAAATAACCAAATACACACTTTTTTTAAAGAGAGAGAAAAAAAAATGATCTGTTCAAGCAACCCAATAAATAGATAAATAGAAACACCGGTTACTCCGAGTCTCCTTGAGACTTGGAAGCTGCGTACGCAGCCTTTTCGTCCTCGTATCTCTTCTTATCCGCAGCAGCCTTCTCCTCGTAAGGGACCTTCTCCTCCGCGTTCAGGGCCTTCCATTTCTCGCCCAACACGCGGCCGACCTGGCCAAAGCTGATGCCCGGGTGCTCCGCACGGACGTTGTCGCGTTGCTCGTTGGCAAAGAACATGTAGGCGGACAGCGAGCGCTTAGGGGCGTTTGGGTCTGTCAATTGGATATGGTTAGTCAATCAATCGAATAATATAAAAAAAAAAAATTTAGTGTGTTGTTGTGGATACTCACCCTTCTTCTTCTTTGGGGCTCCGCCGCTTCTGGTGCTGCGGCGTCCGGTGGTGTCGTCCTTAGGCATTTTTTTTTTTTTTTGCTGGTAGTAGTAGTAGTGGTGGTGGTACTAGTAGTAGTAGTAGTAGTAGTGCGCTCTATAAAATCACTGTGGTTAGTTATATTGCGGACTGGCCTCTTTATTTTTGTTTTTCTCCCAACGCGCGTAGTCGCGCTTGTTGTTTTTATTTTTTTTTTTTAAAGGCGCGTTGCTGCGCGCGTGCCGACCCTCCGAAAGGGGATTCACAAAATCGCGAAACCAGGCAAAGGATAGCAGGAGGGCGGACGAGCAACAAGAGGACCCCAAAAAAAAAAAGGACCAAAAAGACGCTCGAAGACAACTAGATTGACTGAATCGAGCGTCCTGTGGCCGTTTCTGACGCTTCACGTTGTGGAAAAAAATCGCGTTCAAATCCAAACACGCGTTGGGACCATGTAGGTACTCACCAAATAAAATCCGGGTGCTGAGTGTAGGTACTGTAGTATATACTAGTAGTACGTAGTGTGGTGTGTGTGTAACTGTGTGTGAAGGCAAGGGTGGTGGTTTATTAGTGTGTGGCAGCGTGCGTTGGGCGGTGTTTTGGTGGTGTCGAAATATACGCCCGGTCTGGTGTTTACCCCCAACACACCACCATCTCCGTCCGTGCACGTGTGGACCCTCAATGGCGGTGTGTGGACAACCGTCCGTCTACTTTTTTGCTGCAGCATCCGGTAGGTCGGTGTCCTCCTCCAGCTCCGCTAGCTGGTATACTCGTGAGTGCTGCTTTTTTCTCTGTGGCCGTCTAAAGAAGCTCGTTCAATACTGCTGTGATTATCAATCTCTCACCTGCGCGCTCGTCGCGCATTCTTACTCTCCTTTGTTATTGTTGTTGTTTACCCGCGCCAGCAGTGCCAGCAGCAACCGGTGCAGTGGGTCCGTGGGCCGGGCAACAGTGTCGAGGGTCGGGCGATAGCGAATAGTGCTTATGTATATGTGGGAGTTCTATGATGCGTATATGAATGTAGTGTGTTCTACTTCGGGCTTTGCTGGAGTACCGAAAGGAACCAGAACAAGTCACGTGATGATAACAGGGTCAGTGTATTTGCCCTGCGGGCGGCCTTCTTTTCCAGAAAAGAAGCAAAAGCACTGGAATTGCCTCGCAGAGCTACTGGAGGCTACGTAGGCCGTGTATTGCCCTGCGGGCGGCCTTCTTTTCTAGAAAAGAAGCAAAAGCACTGGAATTGCCTCGCAGAGCTACTGGAGGTTACGCGGGCCGTGTATTGCCCTGCGGGCGGCCTTCTTTTCTAGAAAAGAAGCAAAAGCACCGGAATTGCCTCGCAGAGCTACCTTTTTTGCTTCTTTTCGGAGAAAAAAGAAGCCGCCGGAGGCTACACAGGGCCCGCGTATTGCCCTGCGGGCAGCCTTCTTTTCGGAGAAAAAAGAAGCCGCCGGAGGCACCACACCCTGCGAAGCAAAAGCATCGTGTCTCGTAGAGGTGTATGACCCGGGGTGAGGTTGGTTTTTATTGGCACGATTTATCTAAATCAAGTACATAAATGTTTATTCAGGGAAAACCAGATACTACACACCAGCATCTCCAAATAATGCTACACCACAGGGTACAATTAGTTAAAGCGCGTCGGAAAAGGATCAAATATACACTTGTGAAGACCATTCTCTAAATCTTCATCATTCCATGTCATAATTTCGCCGCTTCGTAGATGGTTCGCCTTTAGATCATCTAGGGAAGCTGTACAAATTTTGTGATTTGGTAAAACGGGGAATCCGTTATAGACCGGAAAAAATCTTGAACTAATTGCGTATAATCAGCACTCAGAGTGGTTGTGTTAGGATTTTTCGTCAAGTCGTCACCTATTTGAGATTGAAAAGGATTAATACAACTGTTATCGCGCTATAAAACCGAGCTAGCCCGTTGACCGCTATAAGGTCTTCACAGTAATTTATTTGCGCAAATAGGTATGTATTTAGTAGAAACATGTACGACTATGTATACGTAGTTAATAAATGAAGTGAAATAAAAAAATCTGAACTCAATCCAGATATATATCGGAGAGGAGACTAATGTTCGACAATGAGCTTTACATAACTTCACATCAACGTTAACCCCATCCGAGTTTGCGGATCCTCAACCACCAAGCTCAAACGATAAGCATGGTGAATGCCACATTATAATACAGGGGCGAGGGTTTGAACCACCTTTTCTACAGGATGTGGGATTCGCTCTGAATACCGCAAAGCCGCACCAAGTATATATGCCCACTGGATCCCGGTTGAGAACCGCAAAAGGCACCGCCTCGCAGAGCTACCTTTTTTGCTTCTTTTCGGAGAAAAAAGAAGCCGCCGGACGGCCGGAGGCTATATTGGCCCCTGAGTGAGAGAGAAGAGACCCAGCCTCGCAGAGCTACCTTTTTTGCTTCTTTTCGGAGAAAAAAGAAGCCGCCGGAGGCTACGTCGGCGTCGTGGCCGGAGACTACGTGAGGCATCCAAAAGTTGTACTAAGTAGACTACACTAGGCCTTAATGTCGCCATGGTCGTACTGGTCGCGAACAAAGCGCCAATTGGTGTCTTTGGACGCATCTGCACCGGCTGTGGAGCTGGAGGAGCTGCTGTGGGAGGGACCAGCCACCACACCGGCCCTGGAGCACAGGTCGACGTAGCTGGGCTCGTCCTTGACAACGACCTCCTTGAACCAACGCCGCTTCCATACCTCACCGGCATCCTCCTCCTTCTTGCGGAGCTCCCGCTGCTCGTTCTCGATCTTGCTCTTTTCCTGGTGGATCTTGTCGTAGTCGGCCTCCAAGACGGCCTCGGCGACCTTGTGCCATGCCCGACGCGACTCCATCTCGTGCTGCTCCGCCTCGGGCTTGACCTGGAGGCTGTCTGCGGAGATTGCGGATGCGTCCAAAAAGGCGGTCTCGGAGCCGGCGGATTCGTCCTTGATGGTGCTCTGGCCACTCCATTGGCCCTTGACGGAATACAGCGGCTTCTTCGGGGCGTCGTCCTTGACGATGGAGGCCTTGAACGAGTTCTTCTTCCCGCTGAAGTAGCCCTTACCGGAGTATTCGATTGTGGCCTGGTAGCCCGACGAGCTCTGTATGTAGCTCTTGCCGTCCAGCTCCACAAACGGGGCGCCCCAGATGATGCCCTCGATATGCAATCCAGGCAGAGTGACCAGATAGGTCTCCCCAAAGCCCTTGAGCTCGTACAATGCGTGTCCGTATTGCTTCACGCTGATCATGGTGGTGGAGATGCCGGCCCTGATTCCGTTGTAGCCTTGGACCGAGACCTGCTCGCGGTCGTTCCAGATCGAATACGCCGTCACGGGCGGATGGTGGCTGACCTGCTCACTGACCAGGGTGATCTCACCTTCGTTGTCAGCCTGCTCATCCACCCACTTTCCCGTGAAGACCTCACCCAAAAACGGGTTCAATGGCTTCTTCTCGGACCCGAGCTTCTCGTTCCGCGAGCAGTACTGTCCTCTGAGCGTTCCGATGAACCATCGCAGCACCTTGATCATGCGCTGCTCCGCATCCGGCTCCTTTGCGGCAGCCACAAACAATTCTCGGCTGGCAAGCCAATACTGCGAAAACTCCGTCAACGATTGCGACGATACAATGAACGGTGGCGCTGTCAGCGACGCCAGATCCCCATTGAACGACGTCAGACTCTTCATAAACGAGGTCAGACTGGACGCCTGACTGGCATTTTTGGCCTTCTCTTCAGTCATGGTGCGATGTGTGGGTGTGAGAGAAGAGAGTGTGTGTTGTGTGTGGGATCATTCGTCTATTTATAAAGTGGTCGGACAAAAGCCAAAAGCCGAGATGCATTTTGTTGTGTGGCTCGCGATCCGGACGCCGCAGGGGCCGGTGGGTGATTGGGTTCGAATCCCCGGTGCGGTATCATCAGCTGAAAAAAAAAAAAAAAAGGAACATTATTATAAATATATACTATGTCCAACTGTTAGTAACGGGGGAGTCAAATCTATCGCTCTTCAACCGCCTCCACCCAATGCCACTTCAGCCCGTCACTGAGATCAAACGGGTTGTCCTCCTCTCCTTCGGTCGCCCTGTTGACCACTCGATCCTCAATGTTGGTGATGCGGGCTATCAGCCATTCGCGGCTCTGCAGTTGATGGTCGTTGCTGGGCTTCAAGAAGTAATGTGGCGCTCCAACATTGAACGTGGCCCATGGCTGCGGATTTCTCGTTTGATCACGCGTGGGTAGGAACAATGCCAGATCCCCCTGCTTGAACGACTTCAACGAAATCTTTTGGCGCCCTTCCTTCTCTGCCTTGTGCGCTCGATCCCGATATTGCTGCCCCTTCCGTGCAAGCCGTTCGACCGCCTTGAACCGCTCGTACACGCTGTCCCGGAAGATGTCGTAATCGATATAAATCTCGTTGATGAATTTGGCGTAATTTTCCTCTTCACGGCTGATGGCGTCCTGGGGCTCTCCATCACCGGAATGCTCAGTTTCCGTGTCGTCGTCGTAGTCGTCATCCCCATCTTCCCCTTCATCGTCGTTCATCCAATAAAGCGCCGTGGGCCCCAGGCCGGTCACATGGTCTTCGGTGATTTGCATGTTTTCAGAATCCAAGATGTTGTTGTTGCTACTGCTCGTCCCAGTGTTATCAACAAGTGTGCTGCTGTTCTCCGCCCTAGAGCTCCGTCTCAACCCCCGGACACGATTCACAGTGAAACTGACCACCTGGTTCTTCTCTTGGTCAATCTCCTTCGAGGCCTGTAAGCCAATGTTCTCCAGAACCTCGCACGACCGCTTGTAACCAGTGTACAGCCGTTGACTCAAGTCTTTGCTTTTGACAATATACCGCTCAACCTTACTCCGCAGCGCTTCATTTTCATTCCTCAGCTCATGCTCGTTGGCAATGAACTTTTCCAATTCTTGCGAATAGTTGCGATTGTTTTCGTGCTCGCGGAGCTTGACATTTTCTAGCTGTCTTTCCAGCTTTTGAACTTCGTGTTCTTGTCTAATCTCCAATTCATTAGCCTTGTCACCTTCTCGTTCCGCCTCTTCTTCCATCTCGTCCAATCTCATCTTGAGCTCGCTGATCTCTTGATTCAGCCCCCGCCGTTCGCGGCTGAATTCACTTTCTTGGGCACTCATATTCGCAAGAAGATCACTCTTGATGTTTTCGGCTGTATTCTTCTCCTGTTCCACGTGCTCTAGCTTCGCACTCAACTCCTCATTCTGCCTTTCAAGCTGCTCTAATTTCTCTTGGTCCTTGCGACGCTCTTCCGTCAATGTATGAACCTGTTCGAGCAGTCGGTTCGGTTGCGGGGATGCTGACGTCGGCATCCTTTCGCTTTTATGGCTCGCCATCATCATGTTGAAGCCGCCACCCGGAGGCGTCAACGGCGTCCCCGTGGCACTCCCAAGTTCAGAATATTGGCGCCGATGCAGTAAGTTTTCTAGTTTTCGAATCCTCGCTTCGTATTCTTTGATTCGTTTCTCGTCTGAACTTGGTCTCGGTCGAACTTCGTCCCCCCCAGCTCTTTTGGTAGTGGATGTTTTCGCTGGCTGCTGCGGATTATTCAGAAGCGAGCTTTCGCTAATGCTGCCGCTTTTGAACATTCTTGATGATGTCAAGTTTTGGTCGTTCTCTCTCGACAGTTTCATCTTCTGCAAAAGCCCGTCATATTCCTGAGCCAGCTCGTCCACCAACTCGAAAAATCCGATGGACTTCAATTCGGCGAAATAATTTTCGATATCAGCTTTATTCACCATAAGCTCCGTCTGCCCCTTGATGATATTTTTAATGGCCCCACAAGCTTCTTTGTTCGAGATCGCATCAGAGTCGACCAACTTTAGAATGCTATCCCCACAATGTTTCCGCCAAAGCTCGCGGCTCCTTGTCTCTTCATCGTTGACCTCCTGGTTGTCCTCGAACCATAGCCGTCGTCGGTAATATTCTAAGAGAAGCATGCCGTATAAATATGGCAACTCAACCACTTGGGCGACCACAATGCGGTGATCTTCCGCATCATGCAGGTCGGATTGGATTGCCTGTAATTTGGGGCGGACCAGGCTAGCCTGATACTGCAAGTGTGATATTTTCCGCAAATAATCGACGAACTTGTTTTGAAAAGTTCTTTTTAATGCACACAGTTTGGTCAGTTTCTCTTGCAAGTCAAAGATGTAACCTTTCATCTCGCTTAAAAACTCTTTTTCATGAAGAGCCGAGAGTTTGACGACATTTTTTAAATTGGATGGGGTTTCATTTAACGAAACAACATGCTCCGCGTCTTTCTTAATCCTGGTAGACAGTGCCTTTATATCCTGATGGATGTCTAAATACCCCCGGTCCTGAACTTTCTCCTTAGACCATGACTTGATCGATTTCTCCAACCCAGTTGTATCCTCCAAAATAGATCCCACACCATTCTGGACCTCCTTGATTTTACCGTCGCACGCGTCGCAAAGCTCTCGAGCACGCCGATCGGCTTCACTCACCTTGTTTTTGTCTATCCAGCCTGCCAGACCTTTCGATCTATTGGGAATGGCGTCGATTAAGGTGATTCTGTCCAATTTGTTGTAATATCCGCCCCAGTTGGATAACTTTGAAATATTTTGATCCAATTCGGTCCAAAGCTTGGTCTTATTGTTGATACTGTTTTCCAGCGAAGACAACGGATGGCGAAGATTGAGCATTGCCACGTTAACCCCCGAAACGATAACATCAATTTCCGAATTCAATCCAGATATCTGCTTCTCGTTTTCGTCCGCCATGTCGAGAATAGTTTCGGCCCATTTTGACCTAGCGTCAAATATCTCTACACCATGGGCCACAGACTCTATTGATTCGTTGTGATGCGGAATATCTGGCACATCAATGTGGTCACTAGCACTCAAAGACTTATCTATTTCATAGTCTCTTGTCAATAGCGACTTGTCAAATAAATATACTTGCTAAAAAGTGGAGGATCCGTTAGTAAAGAAAGACAATTCTTTTTAGTGTTAATAGAAATCATCAAAAAACAAAAATACTTACAGTTCCTTTGACCAAGGAATCGGCTTTAAGTTGAGCAGACTCACTAGTCAAGATTAATTGACTGTCCTGACTTATCCCCTGGTGTGTACTAATCCACCCTTTCAAGTCCTCAACCCTAACAAAATTGCCACAGTTAGCACCAGTAATACCTCCCCAACCACGTGCAAGATTGTCACTCACGTTGAAAGCTTTCGAGGGTCTATTTCCACTGTAGTCCCGTAAAAGACATTCTTTATTGTCAACAAAGATGCCATTATGTGAGGGTCCACAGATCAATTCGGATCAGAAATGATGATGCGCTCTACAGTCTAACGATGCGTTATTTTGCTTATCTTTGTGTGATGAATCATCATTCCCCTCCGGGTTACCGGTGGGGCTGTCACCGTGACTGTGGGTTCGCCATAGTTAGTATATTATTTGACCGCATGCTATGTCATTTGACAACGGCTGGTATATACTTGAGTTCCGTATTTAATCAGATGTACAAAATATCTATACCGTGGGAGAGCAATTGCCGTTCTGCACATAGACAAGATATAGATGCGTATATATAATTGCCCGCGAGAAAATCATCCGGCCTTGTAGAACGTAGTAGTGCGGTGCCTTTGGGACATCATAGCTAACATGACTATTCAGTATAGAACGTACAATAAGGATGAGAAGGAATCGGAGCTAAAAATCGTCAAAAAATTAGTATCTGATGATCTATCAGAACCATATTCTATTTATGTTTACCGGTATTTTATTTATGAGTGGCCAGAACTGTGTTTTTTGGTAGGTTTGATTTGTCAAAGCTTTTTTTTTTTTTTTTTTTTTAACACTTTTCTCTCGCAGGCTTTTGATGATAACGAACCTGTCGGTGTAGTAGTTTGTAATATCCAAGATCACCGACAATGTCGAATGCGAGGATACATTGCCATGCTGGCGGTTAAGAAATCCCATCGTGGACAGGGTATTGCCAAAAAACTCGTCACCACGGCGGTCCAGGCGTTGAAAGAAAAACAGGTTGATGAGATCATTTTGGAAACAGAAGTGACGAATGCAGTGGCAATGCGATTATACGAAAACCTAGGCTTTCTGCGGAGTAAGAGACTGCATCGATATTATTTAAATGCGAATGATGCATTCAGATTAATATTACCGTTAACTGAGAAGAGCACGCAAATGTCTCAATTCCTTCGTCCTATAGATGTATTGTAATTATGTAAGTATTATATAGACGGGTGCTGTGTCAAGCACTTTATAGAGCTATGTGGTTATATGATCAAGCACCCTTGTGACTGCTGGAGACGGAATAGACTATTTCTTTTTTTTTTTTTTTGGAACAGAACATGGGATCTCTAGGGCCATTGTGAACTTTTTTGTCTTCCCTCTTTTCTATGAAGGAAGCTCAATCAGGTTAATAATATTCTGCAATTGACCTATTAAACGAATCTTGTGTCGTCACTTCACACAAATAGTCGCTTTCCCGTGATGTGCGGCTGGTGTGTACCGGACTGCCGACATGCCGACTCCGACAATGACTGGATGATCCAGCGGGGCCATCGACGTGCATTTCCCTCTATCACACACGAAATGACCGAAGAAACAATGGATGAACAGGCAATCGAGGATATTGCGTAAGTTGGCCCGCTGGTATTGATACGAATTTTATTTTTTGCTAACGATTGTGATGTGTAGCCGGTTTAAAGAAGCCGTACTGGCTCCAGAAGACGGTAAGAGAAAAAGCTGATAAAAAAAAAATTAACAAAAAAAAAACAGCCCGTCTCTAACCATACGACGAATTTTTTAGCCTCTGACGATGATGAAGAATTCATGGGACCTGCATATTCCAATAGGGGGCAAAAGCTGAAGCGAGACGCGAGAGAAGTGTACCAGGGCAAACTCACATTGGGCCCGTCCGAAGGGTATGGAGTTAAAGTAGTTCAAATGGGTAGTAAGAAACGACCAGTTATTTATAAGAAGAGAAAGGCAGAAGTATTGGACGAAGACGAAGAAGAAGAAAACAGCATGGCTTATGGTAGTGACATTGAGGTGGATCCGTACGAAAAAATAAAGTTGGGCGACCTCTTAGCCCCTATAAGCCATCCTTCAGAGCTACCAAAACATGCAGCTATTTCAAAGACATATAAAAGCGATGCAATCAAAAAACTATCGAGCCGGGCTCTGGATATTATCTGTGATGAACAGAAACACGCAGTACAATTTTCAAAATTAATGAGCATATTTTTGGGAGACGACCCGAGCTATGCACTATCGAATAGAATGAATCTTCCAATTTATGACCATTTGAGTACTGACGATGTGGTTAACAACTCTGCAGAGAATGATAATATCAAAGGCGAAAACGACAATGACACATCGCCTGATTATAGACGAGTTACACGAAACCAAACATCTCAAGAATTAGACCCGTTTTTCTCTCTGCCACAAATCCACATTGATCGGGACTTTGGGCTATCAAAAGAATCTGCTGAAGAATCGAGGCAGTTAGCTCAAATTGCACTTCAACGAAGTGAAGAGTTTATCCGTTGCATGACTAACGTCCGAATGGGGCTGTTGAAAGCTGATCGTCATAAAAGAATGGTTTATGGGTGGTGCAAAGAAATGGCGAAACAACAGGAAGAAGAAGAAGCTGCCACTGCTTCTGCTGTAGCTGCTGGGTCTGATGAAGAAGTCGGATCAGTTACCTCCGAATACCTGGAAAATGGCGCATGAGTACTCTATATCTATAACAGGATTATATATGAAATGGCTAATGGTTTGATTTTTTAACAAAATATCTCTTGTTCTTTTCTTTTTATTCGGTCACCACCCTCCGTTCACATCTAGATCAAGTACTTGTAGCAAATTATCACAGTTCTCGTTATTTTCAACTCCGAAGAATGGCAAAACCACTCGAGCTGCAGTAGCATCAAATAAGCCATTAATCAGTTCCTTCAGATCATCACCTGTTTGTTTAAAGTCCGGGTAGGCATTGACCTCTAACAAACTAACAGAATTGTCGGTTCCGTGAACCATAAAATCTAGCCCATAGAATTCAAATGCTCCAGGTAAAGGTTGGAAATTGATTCTATCATTTTTTGTTGCAGCTTTATACAGATCTCCAGTGATTTCACAAATTTGGCTCATAATATCCTCTTTGGCATTCTCACTCAGCCCCTTCAAATCCCAGAAGCGTTCTACAGACCCTTCATCTTTCTTTTCGCCTTGCAAGCATGTATTGGTCAGGTGGCCCTGTAAGAGAACCTGTCCTGTATCAGGATGTGACACTGGCGGCTGATATTTCGAGAGCGCAAACAATGCAAGCATATCGCGATATACATAAACCTTTAGGGCCCCGACACAGAGAACGTACGTCCGGATATGGAATTTCCTACTTCCGTGTTCTGAGAGCAGCAAGGGATCTTGAATATATTTTTGGACCACAAAATGTCTCAATTGCGAGGTAACAACACCATGATGTTCATCGTCGTTTTCAGCCTCACTATCAGTTTCGCCACCATTTTCTTCTTCAAATTCGTCAAAAATTTGCTGAAGTTGAGGAATGGTCTTGAACAAACGAATGCCTTGTCCTCTATCGCTCATGCTGGGCTTCAAGATCCATACCGAATTTCCCTGCTCGATCTCAGAACGCAATTCAAACGCCTCATCCAGGGCATCATCTAAAAATTCTGCAAAATCAACTTCAATATCATAGGACTCAGGATATGCCCGTTTAAGTATCGACTCCGGGTTTTTCGTGCAAAAGACGCGGACTGTGTGGGACAAAAAGTGCTTTCGAATGAGGGCCTTTCTATAAATGTAGGAGCAGCCCAGATAGCTTCTATCACCGATAGCCAATTTGTCGAAGTCAAGATCGTCGTATTCACCATAGTGAAATACCCTGTCGTCCTTCTCCAGGGCGGCACTGTTCGCATTATTTACTATTCTTATTTGGTCGGGCAATCGATTATTTAACACGGTATTCCAAACATTGTAAACATAAGAATCTTTAGGAATAGTAATCGCACACACATTGGAAGTATTTACATTGGTCGTAGTTCTATTTGTTCTTTTTTTTTTTTGTTCAGACAGTAAGAGACCAACAATATCTTTCGACGCTATTTAGAAAACAACTTACAGTTTCACTTCTCCGGTGATTTTGGATACTTCTTTATAGGCAGCTTTTAGAGGGGAAATGCTAAAACAAAAAAAAAAAAAAAAAAAAAAAAAAAAAAAAGGTCAGCAACAATACAAAACTCCGATAGCAGTTTCTAATCTTACCTGATAATCCCATGGTCAACA
This sequence comes from Blastobotrys terrestris, assembly GCA_030674225.1. NCBI lineage: Eukaryota > Fungi > Ascomycota > Dipodascomycetes > Dipodascales > Trichomonascaceae > Blastobotrys > Blastobotrys terrestris. The sequence continues at coordinate 43,945 of JAJLUR010000043.1, forward strand.
CTCCAAGCGTCATTACCTGGTGTACTGGCCTTGACAGATTCTCCGTACCCCTGGAAATCAGGCTTCCATTTGAACACGGTCTTTTGGCTTGAATCTTGCGATGTCACAAAAGTTCCTTTCCATTTGTTATCTAGAACGGGGCAGTATTGAATCTTGGTCGAATCCCCTAGGCTGTCGACCAGAGGAACATTGATGGTGTATACTTCCACCTCTTGGTCCCAGTGCTCCAGTAGATGATTAATAATCTTGATGGACAATCTGGACGCTTCAGTGATATGATCAAAGTTATGAACGCCCTTTTGATAGAAGGCATAAGAGACTGAAATGGACTTGACCCCACAGGTAGCAGCTTCCATAGAGGCACCCACAGTACCGCTGGAAAGCATATAAACCACTGAAGTGTTTCTACCATAATTTGGTCCCGAAATCACCAAGTCGACAGGTCCTTTTTCCTTATAAAGGTGATTGATCCCGATATTTGAGCACGATGCGGGGGTGCCGTCTAACAAGATCCACTCCTTGCCTTGTTGATCCTGTTGAGGACTTTCAAAGGGACCTTCGGTCCTACCAGTGGAGTCATCAATATAGATATACGACGGCACGACGTTTTGTCCGATTATATGAGCCTTACCAATCCACGATCGTTGGACATTCGGCACGACAATGGAAACTTCCCAGTCAGTGTACTTGGTTATGGCGTTATAGAAGTATTGGACATAAGGGGAAAATTCTCCTGGAGGACCATCATCGTTTGTCAGTAATACATGCATTTTTTCTGGTTGGTTTGTTTCTATTCCGAAGAAAAGTGTGTTGTAAATTTTAGCTCCTCGAGGAATGAAACTGTCTTTGAACGGCACTCCGATTTTCAACGGGCGGTTGAATCAGCAGTGCCATTAGAACTGTGTCCCGGGACCTTAGCACCGTTGAGGTATCCAATACGGTTGATGATACAGAATGTTCTATTAAAAAGAGAGAAGAATGGCATGTGAATAATAGGCAGATGATTCTATTGCCCATTACGATTTCAGATTTACATCGTATTTTTGACCTGGGTTTTTAATCTGGCTGATCATAATGGAAACTACTCGTAGCAATGCAGCGGAGCTTGTCCAAATGAAGTGCCGTCGATCCTTAGGAATATAAGTCTTGTAAAGAACCAGTTATTGCCTAACTGGTGTGATCAGATGTCTGCTTTTTTTTTTTTTTTTTTTTTTTTTTTTTTTTTTTTTTTTTTTTTTTTTTTTTTTTTTTTTTTTTTTTTTTTTTTTTTTTTTTTTTCTTTTTTTTGCTCTCTCTCTCTCTCTCTCCAATACTATGGTCCACAGGCCTTAATTTTATGATAGTGTGCGCTGCTGTGAGACCTCCGCCCAAAAAAAAAAAATTACTCACAGCAAAACGTCAAAAACGGCTACTTGTTGATTGGAATCGAAACTAGCCTGTGGGCGAATACACATAATTCTGTTTTCTTGATTAAGAAAAAATACCTTGCGCAAATTATATTCGGTACTGGCAAAAATCATCCCATATTCCTTTTTTAAACAACTGACACATGTTTCACACCATTATTGCATGTAGTTTAAATATGTAGCTTCCGCCCTTGGACCTGACCCCACATTATATCCATTGCTATCGGAAATAATGCGACTTCTGGAGCCTAGATCTGTAGGGGATATCATCACACAGCATCGCATAGTCATGGCCCCCCTGACTCGATTCCGAGCAAATGACGATTTCGTTCCCAGCGATTTGCAGCTCGAGTACTATTCGCAACGATCTAGCTATCCCGGCACCTTGTTAATTTCGGAAGCAACATACATCAGCGAACGGGCCCGTGGCGATTACAGCGCACCGGGAATTTGGACTGATTGTCAAACTGAAGGATGGAGAAAGATAGCGAAGTCGGTCCATGATAATGGCTGCTTCCTATTTTTGCAATTGTGGGCATTAGGACGAGCTAGTTCACCTCTACACAAATCAGATCTTGGAAGCTACAAAAATAATTGCGGCCTGATGAACCCATCTGCCGTATCTTCAAAACACATGGCACTCAAAACACACCAGAAACCAGTGCGGGAGCTGACTATTGCCGAAATTGAGCAGTATATCAGAGACTACACAGAAGCTGCCAAGAATGCAATCTTCAAAGCCGGCTGCGACGGAGTAGAAATTCAGGCTGGGAACGGTTATCTCCTCGACCAATTTCTGCACGAGAACTCCAATAACAGGACTGATAAATATGGAGGGTCGGTAGAGAATCGTGCCCGGTTTTTGCTTCAGGTTGTAGACTCGGTGATCCAAGCCGTGGGAGCGCATCGGGTGGGTATCAGGTTGTCGCCATGGGAACGATTTCAAGGCATGGAGCCAGGTGATTCACCCATGAAAATAATTGGATATGTTCTAGTGGAACTAGAATTGAGAGCACAAGAATTCAATAATCGTCTGGCTTATGTACATGTAATCGAGCCGGCGGTGACAAATGTGTACACGGATGTTCATCATTTGGACGGCAAATGTAACGACTGGGTGAGGACATTCTGGAAAGGCATATGGATCAGAGCTGGCGGTTTCAACCTTCGAACCGCCATCAACTGTTGTTCTAGAGATTCCAAAACCTTAATCGCTTTTGGTAGACTATTTATTTCAAACCCAGACTTGGTAAAGAGGTTTGTATACGACTTACCGCTGGAGCCGCCGCCAAAGACTGATTACTATTATTTTACAGGCGGGAATAGAGGATACACCGATTATTATGTATATTAATAATTAATAATAGTATCATCATTTCACAGTCTCGGCCCGTTGTAAACTAGCTGGTTCAACTGTCTAGCATTAACATGCTGTGGGCCCAACTCGCTAACGTCCTTCACCGCTAGCAACCTCATCGCAGTCTCAATCTCCTCTCTCAAGATCTGTAATACCCGTTCAACCCCGAGCTCGCCATAACCAGCCAAAGAGTACAACGCAGCTCGGCCGATTCCAACTTGTTTAGCTCCCAAACATAGTGCCTTTACCACATCTGTACCGCGCTTAACACCGCCGTCAATATAAACCTCTATCTTATCAAAAACTTGTGGTGCGAATCGACGAATCTCCTGTAAAACCTGCAAGCTGGGCTGGGCCGTGTCCATTGCACGACCACCATGGTTAGAGAGCAAAACACCCGTGATATTAGGAAACTCTGTAGCTATCAACGCATCTTCATAAGTTTGCACTCCTTTCAGAATAACAGGCATGTCTTTTGGCAATTGATTAATCAACCAGGGGACGGTGGTGCTCCAAGTTAAATCTGCTGCAGTTCCAGCAAAAAGAGCCCTGCCTAACCCCTCACCTTCAGCCTTTTTTCCTCTTCCAGAATTCTCAGAGAACGTCGCACCATCATTCTTGACCCGCTCGTCGGCTTCCCTTTTACCTGGGGTCGGAGCATCCAGAGTCAGTACAATTCCTTGGCATCTCCCTGTTGAAATTATATCGGCCAAAAGGCGTTCGGATATTTTTCGATCATTCTGGACGTACAGCTGGAAGAAAAACTTTTGATCTGGCGCTACAGGGTTTTGTACAATATCCACAAACTTCATAGATGCATTGTTTGATATCATTTGTGCAACGCCCTGGCGACCACATGCATGGGCAATTCCTTTCTCACCCGATGGGTGGGCCATTCTGGCCATCGCAGCGGGAGACACAAAGACTGGTAGCGTTGTTTTATAACCAGCAATGCTAGATTCCGTGTTGACCTGCGTAACGTCTCTAAAGACACGAGGACGAAGTAAGACTGTCTTATATATTTCGTTGTTATAATTTTTAGTGAGCATATCATCGGATGCAGAATAATAATATGCCCATGCCTTTTTATTCAACAGCTTTGATGCGGTTTTTTCGAAATCGTCCAAATTCAGTTGAGCCTCTAGAGCTGGCAACTGGAAACCATCGGCCTTTCTATCGTTGATTTCAGCCTTCTTCTTTTGCTCAACTGACTTCGGATCAACCTTTCCCACATGTTTTAACTTTGAAATGTTTTCCTTGAGGGTGTCTTTTGGGTGTACCAAGTCAAACTCTTCGGTAGCATCTTGGCCCGCCAATCGAAGTATCGCCTTCGCCCCGCCGGGGTGCTCCTTCAAAAATTCTGTAACGTCATACACATCTCCATTTAGGATAACCCAACAGGATCTACTGGTATTGTGCTTTTCAACTTCTGACAAATGCAGCATTTATTACTGGTTGGAGATGTGGTCAACGTCGGGGCTTTATATCTGCCGTACCCCCACGCGATTTTGGACATGCGATGTGCACTCGCAGTGTTTCAGCTGGCTAAACTAGATGATATAATTATAACAATAATTGTCTGTTCTGCGACGAGTTTTTTAACTAACAATTATCAATATCAATAGCTAGTATCGTTACATATTTTTTCTAGTCAATATCCCAGTCTGGTAGCAGATAATTAAATCTGATCCCACGAAGTGAAACGATTGCTTTTCTCCATGTTAAAATTTTTAATTTCATTAATATTACAGCTACATGAACGACCACTCAATAATAAATCCTTCTTAGAATGAAACTTGTCAGACAACCTAACACGCCCGCCCAAAACAAATCTTCCGAAAAAGCGCATGCAGAGGGCAGAGATCATCGCTCCTTTTGACGACACTATAACGAACCAAGACTAATCTGTCGCAATAGGTAGCTGATCTTCTCTACCATACAAGATGATAAAAGGAGGTGTCAAAAACCGTAACAGACAATCATCGGCTCAGCATCAAATAAAAAGGCATATAAAAGATGAAAGGGCTAACAAGAGCCACAATCAAACAATTAAAATCCTCACTCTAGGGCATGCAGGTACATATCTCATCAACCAAGTTGGATTCTGTGGCTCTTATGAAGAGACCAAAGAAGGACGTTAACTATAGAAATGATCCTATGAAGTACGTCACTTGAGGAAAAAAAAAATTAGAATTGGGAAATTTGTCTTCCTTTTATACTTCTCGGTGGAGCGCGGCTGAGTAGGGTTATTCAAATTAGGGCTTTGGGAGGACAGCCCTAACAGTCACCATTTCCGCTTTGGGTATTCTGATGGGACAACTGGAAGCCAAGACTAACAGTTACTACTGAGTGAAACTTTCATACCGTCGGAAACCAACTCAAGTCCCAACTCTGATATCACAGTTTGAAAACATCGATATTCAAGCTTTCGTTAACTAGATTTCGACACACCACCGGCACAAAATGACTGAATCTCACAGACGTAAGTGTGAACCCATGAAAAATGAGAAATCACCGGAATCAGAATAGCTAACTTATATAGTCTACGTCAAGGGCAAGCACGTTTCTTACCAACGTTCTAGAAGAACCAACAACCCAAACTGCTCTTTACTTCAACTTGAAGGTGTCAGCAACCCAAAGGAAGCTGAATTCTACCTCGGAAAGAGAGTTGCTTTCGTCTACCGTGCACCAAAGGAAATCAGAGGCTCCAAGATCAGAGTTATGTGGGGCAAAGTTACCAGAACTCACGGTAACTCCGGTCTCGTTCGTGCTAACTTCAAGAAGAACCTCCCACCAAAGACTTTCGGTGCCTCCGTCAGAGTCATGCTCTACCCATCTTCTATCTAAATGCGTCCCCGAGTCGTCTAAAATTGTTAATGAGAAAATCTTCTTTATGTCCTATTAGCTAAATAATGAGTTTGCCTTAGTGTAGACTTAATATATTATCCGCGTGATAGAGAAATTTATTGTGTGTATAGACAACTGGTTTTGTTTCCTTTTTTTTTTTTTTTGCCTCCGTTAATCTCAGAGAAACTGATGATCCTGGCTAATTATGGAATAGTGTCACTGTATTTGCTGATGGTTAGTGATTGAATGTGCAAGATACAGATCCCTATTATATAGTATGGATCCTTTTCGAAAAATAATTATTGGTCATGCGTGTTCATGAAATTTCGAGAAGTTCCAGGTTAGCTTTTATATACAACTCACTCTAACTATATAACTTTCATATTAATCAATACAATTGGTTTGTAGGAAGAATACAAAATCCCTCCCCTCTCCGAATAGCCCCATGTATGGCTGTCGAAACTAAAAACCAATGTCGCCGCTTTACAAGAGGCTCTATCTAACTTCCCAACTCATCGACTCCACCAATCAGCATAGCAGTTTTTCTATTAGTCCCAACCATTTTCATTTTCACCACAACTTAAAAACCCGTTATTCAATAGAAATGATTCCTTTTGAGGGTCTTATCCCATACGGTATCATCTTCGGTGTACGTATAAACAGACTGAAATAATATGATATGGAGTCTAACCTGTTTCTGATAGCTTCTCACTGTTGCCGGAGGTGGTATGTCTGCTATCCATGCCTATCGAAATGATGGTAAGAGAGATCGATTCGACTTGGACTTTTGGGAAAGACAAAGTATGTGTGGTTGTTTTTTTTAGCGATTGATCGTCAGCTAACATTCTATAGTGATGGAAAGAGATTATCGTTTGACTGGTGTTTTCAGAGGCCAAACTGACAAGCCAATTGCTCCAGAAGCATTCAAGACCAGCTCTTGGTGGAAGGTACGTATTCTCGATATTTTGTTATTTCTCAGATCTATTGTTCTTACTAACGAAACTAGGCCGAAAAACCATTTTAAAGCATGTTATGTATTCATATATAATAAATCTATATTGTCGCACACTCGACCTCTTGTACCAGTTGGTTACTCCCAATAGAATCGAGCTCACATATTCATACATTCACCGATAAAAAAAATTCTAAAAATATGTCACTCTTTTCTATGGGGGGTGTAGGCTCCATGGAAGTCTCTGAAGAGAGACTTCAGATGGCAGAGCTTGAATTCGACTCTTTGGCCTCTCTATTTGATAAGTATGACTAACGTTCTTTTGTTTTTTTGTGAAAGGGGAGAAAATTGCATCTTTTGCTAACCTGAGAAGATTGTTAAATACCTGTAGAAGTAAATGCATCCCTCCAATGTACGGAGAAGAAGAACTTAACAAGGGCGAAAGTGTCTGTGTTGACAGATGTGTGTCCAAATACTTCAGAACAAACTTGTTGGTCGGCGAGCATCTACGACAAAATAATCAGGGCCCAGAAACTATGTCCTCCTATCGACATACTATGAATGACATTCCAAATAAAACTTTGACAGGAGAAAATCTGAGCATTACAACTGCCGCCAACGCTGCGAAGCCACGGAATTGATCACTCCTAAATTCCGTGCATAGCCTTGTAAATAATACATTGATGATAGAGTGGGTTTTTTGTGAATTATAATTAAATATGTTATTAAGCGATATTAAAGAGTTCTACTAAACAAAAAGAGAGATATTATAAATTTGAGCAATAAGAGAGAGGGGCGTTCTGTGCGTGTGAGTGTATATATATATAAAAAAAATAGAATTGTTTGGCTCATTATCAAACCATTCTAGACCGTCTTTTGAAAAAATCCACAACCTTCCTGGCAGCACTTTGTTCTTTCTCCTTGGAGGAAACTGCTGTAGCTTTGTCGTCAGACTTCTTCTGTTGTCTATTAAGAGAATCTCCAGCCGACGGTCCCAAAACTTTTCTAGGGGTGGAGTTTCTAGAATCAGGATTGGATGTTTTGTTAACTAAAACAACGCTAGACTCACTGGCAGTTTTATCTTCAACAACAGTCGAATGGCTGTAGTTAGAGTTGGTAATCATAGCCGGTGCTGGCGACGAAGAAAAGGTCATGATTGAGAATCGCTTACGATGTTCAGGCCTGTAAGTGTTTTCAGATGAGGACACTGTTGTCTTCGAAGGAGAGTTAGTAGCAGTTGGAGCCATCGAATGACGTCTATTGGCAACACTGTTTTTACCATTTGGAGAGTTGGTACCAAGAATCTTTGAAAAGAATCTGTCAGCACCATATGAAATAGAACTAGCAGTTCCACGCTTATGGTGAGACCTGACATCTCTTTTGGAAGAAGTTCTCGACCTGACAGAACCCTTGTTGGTGGATTCCTTTGTGACAGTGTCCTTTTTATCGTCAGAAACGGTTGCTGTGGTATCTGAAGTTTCTGAAATAACCGTCGTATCATTCACACTACTAGAAGTAATGGTGACAGGAGGAGTAGTGTTTGCAGTAGTAGGCTGCTTTTTCTCCTCCTTAGCGGACTCCTGAGATCCAATCTTATTCAATGCCGCAGTAGATTGGTTTGATGTGGAAGAGGGTCTTGAGATTTCTGCCGGTAAAGCAGAATCGTGATTCAAACCAACTCTTGGTTCAGAAGACATTGGCATTTGGAATGGATGCTGATGGTTCTTGATAGCTTCTTCACGCGGCACCGCAAGGAATGAAGAATCCGAATTGTTTGCACTGGAAGAAAATGCAAAGCCACCAGTGGTTGGTTGGAACGAAGTAGGACGCGGTTTTCTGGTAACAGGCAACCTCGCCGAGGTAGATTTCTGGATGGACTCCTCAGGTTGAGGGGTTGTAGAAGAGGTTGAAGTTTCCGAAATTGGGTGGATGCCATTGTTTTCTGGTATGTCAAGTGCCTTGATTTCCTCATTGGATGAATAAGAAGACATTGGTCGGGTTCTGCTGTAATGGGCTTTTTGACCAGAAACTCCCTTTGTATATCCGGCTTGCACAGAATGTCTGCGGCTGTGATACGCCTCGTAGTCCATCGCGCTGGTTTGATTAGTGGCGGTGGTAGTGGCATGAACAGGTTCATAAGTAGGCTGGACCATGACAGAATTAGAACGATGGTGGTGGTGGTGGTGAGATGAGTGAGGTTGTTGATGCAAGTTACTAGTAGAATTAGCAGCTGATGATGCATGGTGAGGTTGGTGATGACGATAGTCGGCATTTTTGTTAGTAGTTGATTTAACTTGGACACTTTGCGAACGACTCAAGTTAGCCCCACTATTAGATTCAATTGGCTTGGTGATCTGCGGCTTGTTGCTCGATACAACATAAGACTTGTCCCATTCTTGAGGAGTGACAGATAAGAAATGAGCATGAGGCGACAACCACGAATGAGACCGAACTGCATGCAAATCAACCCGTTTTTCAGGGTCGGGCACCAAAATCTTGCGTAACAAGTCCCTTGGCATCGGTTGAATATACTCTGGGAAGGTCAATGGGGTCGAGGTGATATATTTGTACAATTGAGTGATATTGTCCCCATCTGGATTTGCAGGATCGTCGTCGAAAGGCAAGTATCCGGCCAACATTGCGTAAAGGATGACCCCGCAGGACCAAACGTCAACTTTCTGTCCAACGTATTTGGATTCTGAAACAACCAACTCCGGTGCGGCGTAGCAAGGGGAACCACAGCTTGTACTCATGAGGTCAAAGATGGAACCGTCTGCGGAAGCCTTAAATGAGTTTGCAAACCCAAAATCTGTGATGATGATGTTTTTGTGCTTGTCCAATAACAAATTTTCCAACTTGAGGTCGCGGTGAACTATTCCCTTTGAATGAAGATAATGGACACCAGAGACCAATTGGGCGAATAGTCTACAAGCGACCGAATCCTTTAAATAGCGATGCGTCAAGATATGGTCGAAAAGTTCGCCACCTGAGGCGTATTCCAAGACGATTCCGATGTATTTGTCATTTTGAATCACTTGTTCCAAATGTACAATATTAGGATGAGACAAGATCTTTAGTGCGTTGATTTCGCGAAAAACTTTGGTCTCTCTATTAGATTTTGGGGGCACAGTGTCCTTTCGGATTAGCTTAATTGCGACCTAAAGAAAAACATCTCTCGTTAGCACATGTTTGTAATTCATCTTTGTGAGTCAACACCTTACCTGTTCAGGTTGTTTACCGTCCTTTCTCCAACCCAATTTTACTTTTCCGAATTCACCTTGTCCTAAAGTAGATCCTAGAATGTAATCACCGAATCGAATTTCGCGATGAACACGTCTTGAAAGCGAATTTGACAGTTTTTGAGAATTGGATAGACGGGAAGATACGCGAGGTGGAGGAGGAGCTGGGGCACCTCCAGCCACCGCTGCTGCTGCCGAAACTCCAGATGACGAGGATGACGATGGTGGTGACGACTCTGACATTCTTTTTGTTGCTTTTCTGTGGTATTTATTCTGTTAACAGAAGCACACACGATTTCACCAGCGATCCAGAGGCACAATGTCTATTTTTTTTTTTTTTCTCCCTGTGTGGCAAAATGATAAAAATTGTCTATTGAACGACTAGTCAGTCTATCCTTTTTTTTTATTTTTTTTTTTGTCCGTACTATTCAAATAGGGGGGGAGAAAAAAAAAAAAAAAGGTGCGTGTGGATTTCTGTTTTGTGTTGTTTGAGGTAGGAGTTGTTACTGGTGAGGATCTGATGCGTTAAATCCAGGGATGAATCAAAAAGAATTACACACCCCCAAAAAAAAAAAAAAAAAAAGGGGATCGGACAAAATAGCTCCACGGACACAAAAAGTACTGGGGAAAATATAAGAATACGATAAAAAATATAATAAGAATGGTGATAATAACGCGTCAAATCCCAGTATTAGAGGATAATATAATTGTAAAAAAAAAAAAAAAATAATAAATGAAGAATTTAAATGATATATTTTCAGATAGAGTTGAATGGGGATTATTCAAATTATATTAGCCCATTCCCGGCTGAATACATAGAGAGATCTAAACCTTGCATATACAGAAAAAGGCAGCGAAAAGAACGAGTCGGAACTAGGCAATCTCTGTTGTTTTTTTTTTCTTTTCTCTCAACGCCCTTTCATTTCTTTTTTTGGCTTTCATAGTCTCCCGATTCAAAGCTTAAAAATATTTAAACTTTCTTCACGTCAACCTATCACAGCATTGTCCCAATTCAACTAGCGCTACCAGCACTAGATGTTTAGGTCCAATCGCCTTTATTCGAGCATATGATTATCCCAGCATATCCCGTGGCTCAACCTGGACATATTTACCCCTATTTGAACTGTTTATGTCTCAGATTTGTTGATCATTGTGTCAGAGGTTGTCATGGCAACGTTCAACTCTCAGTTTCCGCTCACCCTAAGTGTTTCAGGGAGGAAAAAAAGAAATAAAATGAAGATAAAATAAATTATTTTTTTTTCTACTGCTATCTCTATTGTCAACTGACCATCACCATTACGACCAGACGCGGCTATAGCTCACATGGAGACGCTCTCTGGTGTTGAAATCATGTTGCGTGTGATCGTCTCTAATTAATTCAAAGATAGCTACATCACGGGATGGCTGGCGCAGCATTCCTTGAAACGAACGCCCGGCTCTATAAGCAGTATCTACTCGGTCCCGCCACTGGATTTTCGATGCAGACTGCGTGCATACGTTAGCTAGTTTGACAGGGGATAGCTAGTGGAATATGGCCCGCTATTTTTTTTTCTCTCTCTCTGTTCGCCTCAATGGAGATGATTCCGCCCCCTGCAGAAACCTGGAGTAGCTCCGGCCCAACATCGGAGCTATGATGTCATGGTGACATGACCTAAAACTTATGCATGGAGCTTTCTCAGCCCCTCTCCCGTATAACTAACTACTCTACTCTAGAAACGTTATGATGAATATGATCCGGGCATCGATCGGAAGTAATATCCAATTGGAATGTAGCTATGCATGTGCATGTCGGGATTTCCCGATATGGAATATCAGATATGCACATATGTGACAGCTAGCTATAGCTACCACTAGCTAATAGCTATGCATATGTCTATGGTGGGCATGCTGTTAACGGAGAACGGAGAGCTTGCAATTCGCTACCCTTCTACTGGTGGTGACTCTGCGTGAACGCATAATTGGGTATATATGTGTGCATATATGTGCGTAACGAACACAACCTTCCTTAACGTAGTATTGCACTCTAAACGCTATGCATAGCCGTGCATATTGCGTTAAATAGAAATGACCGCTCCACCTATACTACTATACTACACCATAGTATACGCATATATACACATGTACACCCACCCACACCACACACCACACACCAAAAAAAAAAAAAAAAAAGCATGCATATATACGTTTCGCAAGCGGTACCCCATCAACATCCTACACACAACAGCCTCCGGATAGATACTTTGCATAAACCAATCAATAGCCAAAGAGCTATGCATATGCATAGACTAAACTCAGCCTAACTATCCCCCACCATACAGATCGTCCCCAATCTGAAGTAGCTACTGCATCCATCGACCTATAGCCTAGTGGCTAGCTATCCAACCTATCCGCATAGATATAAGTACAGCTGTATACAAATGCCCAGAACCATCCATAACAGCCGCTAATACGATGCTACCCGGTACATGATCTACAGTCAAGATAAGGTCCCGGTCGTCACACCACCGCAAATGTCTCATCAATATGTCATCATAGCGGAGTTAACGCGGAGTTACCAATTATCAACGCCACGGCGGTTGTTCCGGTATAACCAGATATCCATTGTTTTATAGAGTCTATACTAATATACTCTCGCTTTCACTGGGAGTTCCCTGCATTAAACCCACTTAAGAAAATAAGCTGGGAGCACTGCACAACAAACCATGGATCATGGGCGGGTGACGTCGGTGGCAGAGCTGTTACAGAAACCGTCCGAATCGCAAGCCACTGAACATCAAAATGATACTGCCACTACCAGCACCAGCAGAAGCGATAATACTGCGTCAGACGCCACTGCTACGCGTGAGTCACCACCCCGGCGTCCAATTGACACGGAAACCCTGGCTACAGCTATAAAGAAGAAACGTCGCCGTATACCCACGTCCTGCAATGTCTGTCGCTACCGGAAACTGAAATGCGACCGGAAACACCCATGTGGTTCTTGTATTGCCCTCAAGATGACCTCCCTATGTCAGTATGAATCACGCATCCCTGAGGATTTGTCTTATAATACCACGGACCGGCCAGATAACCTGCACAAACTTCAATCTGATGTCTCGGAGAACTTTTTAAGAAAAAGGTTGGCTCAGCTCGAGAAAGAGCTTAGCGAGGTCCGAAGTGAACAATCCGTCAAACATAAAACAAACCACAAGGAATGTGATACCGGTAACGTGTCAAAATCGACCATCTATAGAGTGAACTCCTCTCTGCGCTATGCTTCTTCCTCCTTTGTGTCTTCTAACCCGACCGTTCTCAACGAGTACGATAGGGATGTTTCAAATAGAGTCCAGGAATTCACCGCTCCTTCCCACCTTCCATCTTCCTTTGATGAGAATGAGTCGGAGAAAATTCTAGTGCCAATGTTGAATAACCTCAAAACAAACGACGGCCGAGCGAAGTGGAAGTCATTATTGGATATTGTCCCCCCAAAAACTACCCACGGGAATTTGAAGTCGATATTCTTAGCTTCGGTTAACTCCATCTTTCATGCACTAGACGCAACTGCCTTAGATGAGCTATTTTCACAGGTGGAACGCTTAGCCGGACAAAAGAATAACCACAATTTAGTCTTATCAACACACGAAGTTCATGCCATTTGCCTGGTTCTGGTAATCTGTGCAATGTCAGAACTCTTCGATTCGCAAAAATCTTTATTCCCTCATTCTTCAAGCGACCTCTTTGCTATCGCAAAAGAATCAATAACTCAAACCGATATCATAAGTGAAAGCTCTATCGTGTTGATCCAATTAGAGTATTATCTGTGCATCTACTACACCCTCTTCATCTCGTCTCAGGATTGCCCCACGTTAGCAAATACCCTCGTTCAATCCGCCTTCGCCATAGGATTACATCGCGACCCGGAGGCCGCCATGCTGCAGACTGTAAATTATAAAATTCCTAAGGATACATGGAGAAGGCTGTGGCGCCAAGTGATATTCATTGATGCATTACACTCATTGGATACAGGAGCTCCGCTACTTATCAACCTGAATTGGTCAGACTGCGATATTGAGTGTTTTCCGTCCGACAGGGACGAGGATTCTATATACTCCAAAAGCGTCGACTCAGAACAGGTCTTGCATAAATGGTCCCTTCTATGCAGGGAAATACAGCAGAATGTATTATTTGCACCGTTCGGCTCAATCAGTCAAAACGTTCTGGACCAGATCGACAGCAGATTATCCTCCTTTTTGAAAGTAACCTCTACTAAAGATGAAAATTCTGACGAATCCCATATTATCGTCGGTTTCTTGACTGGTGATTTGAGGGTGAAATATGCCCAGATGGTTAGTGGCAACGATAAGTTCAAGTCTATTACGACCGCGTACCATGTGCTGCAAAACCAGCATAATTTGTGCGTCGGAAGTAAACCATCTCGGCATCAAACTTTAAGGAACTCGTTAGGGATAAAGTATTGTCTGCATGCATGGTCGTCTGTTGTCAGATGCCTCCTAGATGATGAGGTCATTAGCAGGGGTGTGGGCGAAGGTTGCCGATTCCTGGATTTAACCAGATCAGTCTTGATATCGTACCAATGGACGTACTCGACTATTTCATCCTATTGGCCATTATCTACCTTTCAAAGTTGGAAGAACTATCTGGTTACCATGGATGCAATGTTGTTCGTGCTAAGGGAAAAACTACCTGACAGCAAGAAAAATAAGCTGCCTTTCAAACCTATAGGCCAACCTATTATGAAAAGATGAATAATCCAACACGTATATAGCTGAATTGGATACACAACCATTTGATAACGGGAGAATGGACTCTCCAATATGCGATATATGAGCCAATAAAGTATCAATCACCCTTGATCTCTATATAAACAACAACGATAACCAGCCAAGATAAGCATACAAAGAAGAACCAGAGGAGGATTACAACAGTGAGGTTTCGGAGCCTGAAGAAGAACAGAATTCGAATCGCCAATAAAGTATCAATCCAGCTTTAAATATGCTGAGATAATAACGTATCTAGTATTTGCTTGTTTCGAAACATTTTACCACAAGTCTTCTACAATATATCGCTACTGACTGTTTTGATACTAAATCCACATTTCTTTCGCTATACATAGGGCAATCTTCACGACCCACAAGTATCAAAACTATATTCATTACCCAATATATTATCAAACTGAAGTGCATCCTCCCGGTGACAGTTCACCGACACTAATGGAATTATCACTTCGGAATATTTTCAAAATGATATAATGGTTCCAGCTTGGCGTTTTTCTGGAATAAAATGTATCTCTTTAAAAAGTGAGGCAGCGCTTTAGTACATTGGTAATGCATGTGTTTCCTAGTAGGAACCCCGAAAATATAATCCAATTCCTCCAAAGACCTCTGTTTCGTTTCTGGCAACCATAAGAAGATCATCACAAGGGCCAAAACGTTCAAACCAGCATAAAAACCAAATCCACCAGTGTTACCCATCACAGCATGAATTCGGAACCAGGTCAATGATAAAAGTGCCGCGAAAAAGTTATTGGTCGCAACAGCCCAGCTCATACCAATTTCACGATGTGACAAAGGAAAGACCTCAGCACTATAGCAAAACGGAACGGGTCCTTCGCCAGGGCTAATAAAAAACAAAGGTTAGTAATGTGGTGTGTAAAATGGAAAAAAAACTTGCCATACTTACGAATAGAATGCGGCAAACAAATAAATGAAGAAGGCAATAAGACCCAGATGCGCCGGCGAACTTTCAGGTATATAGTAGCAAAAACCTGCCGCCAATAACGTCCAAAACATATTAGGAAAAGTAAACAAGAGTAGACTTCGCCTACCGAATGTGTCGATCGTCCAGAACGCCGGCCACGCAAACACAAAATTCACAAGGCCAAAACCAAGCGACGCAATCAGGGCCTCCTTTTGGCTTGCGTTAGCATCAAGGAAAATCGATGATGAGAAGAACGACATGATATTGATACCACAAAGTTGTTGGCCAATCATGACTACCCATGAAGCGAGGGTGGCACGTCGAACCCGAGGGATCGTGAATAGCTCAAGGAACCGCTGCAGGTAGTTACTTTCGCCGATGGCCACGGACTCCTCAAATAACTGACAATAGATATAGTAGAGGTCGCGAGTTGCTTGGATCTTGTGTTTGCGCAGCCGGATGAGTGATTTGTATGCGTCTCTGTACCTGTTCTTCTTCATGTACCAACGAGGAGACTCGGGGCAGAAGAAGATGCCCAGGACCAGGGGAACGGCGGGGATGAAAGCGGAGCCCAACTGAAGCCTCCAGGCGATATCGCCCACTTGATATACGGCAAGGTTGGCACAAAATCCGAGGAAGATTCCGAAAGCCACCCAAATTTGCCATGTCATGATCATTGCGCCTCTAACGACTGTAGGAGCATTTTCGGCAGCAAAAACAGGAGCTGTGACTTCTTTAAAGCCAACACCAAATCCAAGCAATAAACGGCAAATAAAAAGCTGGTGCCAATTCTGAGAACAGGCAGATCCAATTGGAGCCAGCAGACAGAATACACCGGCCACAAAAATCGTTCCCCTGCGACCAATGTAGTGGTTCAGAGGATCAGTCAACCAGCTGGCAATTATCGCTGTAGCAATATAGGGTGCTGAGTTAACCAAGCCCACGATCCAATTGTTTCTCTCGAAATCCGGGTTGGGGGCGCCATTTTCCAACGGATCAGTGTTGGGGATGTTGAATTCAATTGGAAATGAGAGATTGGCTCCATTTGAACCAGTTTGATCCCAGCCTTGGACACACGCACCGATAGAACAGAGGACTATGGTACCCCAAAGAGAAAACGGTTGACTCCAACGATGACTTTGTTCGTACCGCAACGCTTCCTTTTCCTCATCATTAATCTCTTCCATATTCTCAAATCCTAGAGGGGTCTGGGCCACCAGAGCGCCCTTTTTGAGATCTACGACGATATCATCCAGATGCTTTTCTTTAGCAAACGCTTCCACTTGTCTAAGGAGAATATCTTTTGGAATACCGGCCAAAGGGTTTTTAATTTCGCCAGTTACATTTCTATTGATATTTTCAGCAAGGCTTTGATGCCTTTCTACATCCTCAATTTGGCTATACACTTCGTGAGATTTTTCCATCGAAGCATCCGTTTGAGTGACCTCAACCTCTTTAGTATTGCGAACGGATGACATTTTTGCCCATGGTTTTGGGGAACAAGATGTAGCCACAGCGATGGCCCTTTATATTTGATGATTGGCTGTACATAAGGTCAATCTCATGAGGGGGCATCGGATGTACAAAAAGGGAAACACGGGAGCGATGGAAACGGAAACGGGGTGATAGCTGTGAGAATACTGGGCACAACCCGCTTACCAAAATAGTGGGCTCAGCGGCCGTGACATAATGCCACTTTATTCAGGGCCGAAAATAAAAACAAACAAGCAAACAAAAAAGCACAAGGCAAGATCAAGCTACCGGCCCCTTCATTAATAGAGACCTCATTAATACAGTTGAAGGAAAAAGAGAACCCAGCTATATCTACGGAAGATGTTCTTCCGAACGGAGGGTTTGTGGTAGTGATCGGAGGGCAGCTGATGATCTTCAATGCATTAAATAACTGGGGAAAAAAAGCGGGGGAACCCAAGGGTTAAAAAACAATTCTTCAATTGGCCTCCACACGATACCCTGTGAAGAGAAAAAGAAAGTATTACAGGCACATGATGGTTATGCCTATTGTAGCCAACTTAATGTGCTGATTTCGATACGACAGCGTTGCCAGCGAAAACTAGTACCATCGACTCATGGAACCAACTTCATTATTATATTACTCCCCCTTCACAGCAGGCTTGGACATCTGATAACACGGTAGACCGCGAATATTGTCTCATACAAGGGGAGCAATACATGGAGTCGCCATAGAGCTAAATCAACCCTGCTAAAGCTTAAATGGAGTGAAAAATTGAATTCTGGCTTCTTCTGCCCGGAATATATGTACTGTGCGCGCTTCTGCGCACGAATCCAAAAGCTGTGACAGATCGTACTCCGGAGGCCGGTCCAAATCGCGTTTCTTCACTCTCAATCTGCTAACCGATAGAGGGGGACATAAGCAGTAGGTAGAGTAGTACCACAAGATGTTTGAGATTGTAAATGGAATCTGAAACCGGAAACTACGTGCCATATAATTGTATATTTTGTGACGTCTGCCACTATGCTGTCCATGCATATTGACAGAGACCACCGCATATGCAGAGAAAACCGTTACAACATCACCTAGCTGTAGAGCAGAACTGCCCATACATGGAACAATTCAACGGCAGATGCATAGTCGCGGTGTTTTAAATCAGGTATGCTACGATTACATGGGCAGAAAACGAAGAGCAAAACCTATCTAAGCATGTACCTACTAAACGTGACTCAAGAAATCCCCGAGACGGATAAAAATTTCCAACGTTTTTAAAGTGAATTGCGAAAAACCATCCACACAATGCTGTTTTTTTTATCAAAAATAAAACTTATTCAATTATGCGATCACACGAACAAGCACCTGTTTCTCCGTGTGTCTCTCGTTTGAAACTGAAGTTTAGCATTTTCATTTTTAAAGCGTAAATCAGTATGCATACACTTCAGAGAGCTCTTCTCTGTCTGATACACCGAACGAAAATAACATCTGCTGCATATTTTTATTCAATAATGCGTTTGCATACTGGTTATCTGATCACCCAAACTGAACATACTACATGGTGTGCGTAATCATGCGGAACGTCATCAAACATGTCGGCCGTGACTTCTATCTACGTACATGTACTACTACCCTATGCGGCTTATCGGTTTAAGCTCAAGTACCGAATAATTTTACCAAAACAGAATGAAATTGCGGGAGCAGTATTCGATGCCAAGGAAGAGTGTGCTTTTTTTTTTTTTAGTATGATTCGGGGCCCTTTGATTTTATTAAAACATCTCAAGACATAAGCGCATGCCCTACTGAAAGGACGTCTAGACTAATTTTTCTTTTAATGATTATACACGATCAGCTGCGAAATATGGAATATCAGTTAGAGTGACATCACGGACATGCTGCCCCGCTGGGTAAAAAGCACGTACACTGTTGGTTAGCTATTTTATTTTTTGACCGGGCTGATTAGAGTGCAAATCCCACCTTGAAATCTGCCGATCGGTGCCTGATTTAATTTCCTAAACAGATAGATATCCTGAAAAGGGTGAGACCCCAAGATCTATTCATGAAACAAATGGGGTTAGATGACCATCAGTTGTTTCTCCTATATCTGTTTGATTAATACCATCTTTTCATCATCTTTGTAATAAATGGATACACTCGTAAAGCAATATAGATAGTTTAAGGCAAAAATAAAACTAAAATTAAGTATGCAACCTCCAATAGCAAATTTTAATAGATCAGGTAATTCTAATCGTATTGGCATTCATGAATTCGAAATATTTCCGAGAAAGAGTTTGGCCCTTAACTGTGTCAGTGCAAAGCTAACTATGATGTAATAAATAATTTTTTTAAGGCACTTAAATACATTACTCCCCCGGAGTATTTTGTAAATTTTTTTTTTTTTCCTTTCCTTTTTCTATTCATTATCATCTACTACCATGTCTGACAATAGAGGCATGAACGAATATCTAGAAGAAAAGAAAATAAAAGAAGATAAGGGTCCTTCAAGCCCTGTAAGCAGTGACGAAGATGGTTCTATTGCTGAAGGGAAGGTTCACGACGTTTTCGTACAAACCGAAGACGGCCCTGATTTTCGAGGTGTTACCTGGTTCGGTGGAGCCGTTTTAATCGCAAAATCTCAGTTTGGTATGGGTGTATTGGGTGTCCCCTTAACCCTGCAAACTTTAGGTTTTGTTCCAGGAGTCATCAGTTTGCTGGTTCTATGCTTGCTAAATATGTGGAGCGGTGTAATCGTCGGAAAGTTCCGTCTAAGGTACCCCCAGGTTTACAGCATGGCTGATGCTTGTGATGTCATGTTTGGTAAAATTGGTCGTGAACTCATGAGTGTTGGTATTATGCTGTATTATCCACTTACTTACGGTGCATCCTGTCTTACCCTTGCTGATGGGTTTGACAGCTTACATGGAGGAAATATTTGCATGATGGCCTGGCTAGCACTTGGTGCTGCCATTTCCCTTGCACTAGGCGTGACTGTCCGAACCCTTAAAGTCATGCAATGGCTAGGATATGTTGCAATCACCACAATATTTGCTGGTGTATGGATTGTTATTATCGCTTGTTTGGTCCAAAAATCACCGGCTGCAGCTCCACCAGGAGAGCCTGTTAACACAAACGTTGTGGCTTTCCCTAACGGCGTTTCATATGCTGCCATTAGCGGTGCGGTTGCTACTCAGCTGATGAGTGTCTCTGGTACCGCTGGGTTTTTAACCATCCACTCTGAAATGAAAAACCAAACTGATTATGTCAAATCCGTCATTATTGGTTTGGGTTTTGTCATATTTAACTACCTTGCCGTGTCGTGTGTTTTGTATGGCAAAGTTGGCGACTACGTTACCTCCCCAGCTCTTGGCTCTGCTGGTCCATACATCAAGAAGATCTCTTACGGAGTAGCCTTACCATCGTTGATGTACACCAGTTTTTTCCACGTCCATATTGCTTCCAAGTTTGCATTTGTTCGTATTCTTCGAAACACACGCCATTTACAAAGGAACACGTTCGTACATTGGGCAACGTGGATTGGTTTGGTAGTGACCCTCGTAATTTTTGGTTTCGTTGTCACTGGTGCAATTCCATTTTTCAATGATTTGTTAGGTTTGATTGGTGCTCTCTTTGGTACAAGTTTCACTTTGATCGTTCCGGGATCTATGGCTTTGCACATGATGGGACAGATGGATCACGAATCCAAGAAAACACTGCAGTGGTTTAATGACTCAAGAAGGAACTGGATTTCTGGAAAAAAGAACGTAGCAACTTCAGCAATTGCTTGTTTTTCAGTTATATCTGGAGTGTATATCACTGTTTCTGGTATTTATGGGGAAATCGTTTCCATCCAGTCAGCCTATTCATCCGGTTCGGTTGGCCGCCCATTCTCATGCGCCTCGCAAAACTAACATTTTAAAAGAACTTTATGACATAACCAACCTAACACCTACTTGCTCCTTCAATGACGGAGCGCTTTGTAAACTATTATCAGTGGAGTAGTGTTGCGACCTACACTATTATTTTTAAAAACTGCGTAACGTCTAAGACATACAAGTATTTAAATATGATTGAACGTTTTAACTCCGACTTCGCCATGTCATACATGGCTCAGTCTTTCCTCTATATAATCAAACTATGCAGATGAAGAAAGCTTTCAAAACATAAATTGCACGTGAAAAGGAAAAAGTGTTATAAACATGCAGACCGAAATCTATTCCTGCTTAACCATAAATCCCATAATCTAGCGTAATTCTTAGGAAAATATAGGAAAAGAAGAGCAAGCAAATAATTGCGAAAATATCAAGAGCCCTCCTTAACAAAAGAGCAAAAATCTGCCCACTAAACTCTAAGGCTATGCATAGTAGCTCTGGTGTTAGAAATATTTCTTGCGGAAACAGGCGAGTTTAAGGTTCGTAATTATTAGCTTTTATTAAATATATCTCGTTGCTATATAGCACATACGGATTCCATCTCCTAGTTGGCCAATTAACAACTTCGTACTATAATCCATTCTCTCTCTTCAGAATTTTGGCATGATATCTGATGATAATAGATACTGGAAATATACTTTGAGCGAACTACATGACTTAAGCAAAACTTATAGCAACCAGTCGGCACTATCGCTTAAAAACATAAATTTCAATGATTCATTGAGTCTTTATTCCGATGAGGAGGCGGAAATACTAAAGAGGCAGGTGGAGCTACCTAAAATAAGAACCAACACAGTAAGACTCTTCAATTTCATCGCAAGAAAAGAAAAGCGGATTCTGGTATGTGGGTTACTTGCCGTAGCTCTGGCCGGCCTCTGTATTCCTTTATCAAACCTGCTTCTTGTGAAATTAATAGATCAGCTTTCGCTTTTGACCAAATCAACGGGGTCATATGAAGAAAACAAAGTTATAAAGTACTCCCTGGTGTATGTATACATTGGAATAGCAGTACAGGTGTTAACTTTTACCACCGAGTACATTTTTACCTTTCAATACGATAAGATATTCACTCGATTCAGGAAACAATACTTTGAATCAATATTGAAACAAAACACTGCTTATTTCGACATAATCGATAGTGCTGAACTAACGAACAGGGTCCTAACAGATAGTTATGTCGTGCAAGAAGCTTTGGCTACTACAATACCAAAGCTGATTTACAATGCAGCAGTATTTGCCTTGGCTACAATTATTGGGTTCTATTGCTCATGGAGGCTGATGTTGATAATTGAGATTCCTCTTTTGTCTGTCCTGGTCGCAACAGCGTTTCTAAGCGAACGAGTTGTTACTAAGAAACAAAGTCAAAATGCGTATTCAATTTCAACTGTCGCGGTAATAGTGGCACAGTCTTTGATAAGCTCAGCAAAAACGTGGATCCATTTGGGTGCAGGACATCGCATTGGCTTGAAATTCGAGAGGTTGCTTAGGGAACATTCACCTTATCCGCTACACAAAAAAATAGTGTGGGCTTTTTGTAATAGCCTGTCTTGGTCAGCCCCATTTTTTTCATTGACCTTATACTTTTGGGTGGCTTTCAAGTATTCCAATTTTAAATCATCATCAATTGGAAAAATTGTCTCAGTGGTTGGAAGCATTATTAATTCCACCAGAGCACTTCGATCTATAATCCGCAACTTGAACAAAATAGGTGATTTTCAGAGCTCTTTGAATAAGATATATCAGACGTTAGACAGACAGCCGCCAGTGGACATCTTTTCTAACTGCAAGGAAGATGCGAAATCAGTCGATGGTGGTATTGAACTCAAGAAAGTAAGGTTCGCTTATCCCACCTCGCCAGAGAAGATAGTCCTCGAAAGTTTGGACCTCTTAATTCGACCAAAGCAGTCAGTTTGTTTGGTAGGATGTGATAATTCTGGAAAATCAACTATATTGGGATTGATTGAAAGATTTTATTTACCTTTATCTGGCCAGATATTGATTGATGGAAAAGATATCTCCGAGCTGAATACGAATTCATTTAGAAGGTTTATATCGCCAGTATTTCAAGAGTTTGAACTTTTCGATGGATCTATTTACGACAATGTAGTGGCAGGATTAACAGAGACAAAATATGAAAACGCTGAGATTGAATTAAAACGCTCAATTGTAATAAAAGCATGTCGAGCCGCCAATGCATGGGGTTTCATTCTTCCACTACCCAGGGGCCTTGATACAAATATAGGACCCCAAGGTCATCGTTTGAGCACATCACAGCGTCAAAAAATTTGTATAGCCCGAGCGATTGCGAGGAAACCCAAGATATTCTTAATGGATGAACCTACCTCGGCGATGAATGAAAAAGACACAAGAATATTTATGTCTTCATTAAAACAACTGACTAAAGATGCGACACTTGTTTTTGCGACGAATAAACCATCATATGCTAAATCATTTGATATGATATGTGTAATACAAAATGGTTCAATCGTGGAACAAGGTTCTCACACAGAACTAGTGGAAAAAAATGGTCATTATGCATTTTTGTTACGAACAAGAAAATTAGATCAGGAAAGAGGACACGCTGAAAGAAAGATCGATACCACACTAAGTAGCTGTTCAGGAGTGCCATATTTTGATTCGCAGGAGAATCCAATAATAGACTGGGAAAAACGTTGGATAAAAACGAAAGGTGCTCAGGTAATAGTGGACCTGTCCGACAATTATCTTCGGTCAAATTCTAGTACTGCTAATAGGAGACATACGGCTAGATTCCTGGCAATGGTAAGAGTTGGCTTAAAATGCCCCTGAAAAAGAAAACAAACTAATTTTGATGTTTAGGTATTGAGACTCAACAGCGACAGTGCAATTAGTGTCTGTCTTGGGGCACTGGGCGCAATGATATGCGGGCTGGGATTCCCAGCAGCCTCTGTGCTTTTTGCTCAATTTGTTGAAAGGCTCATCAAATACCCGGCTGAAGCGGCAGCAGTAGAAATACACCTTTTATGTGTAACTTCTGCGTATTTTTGCTGTATTCAACTTCTTGGGTTTTTCATCAGAGAGCTCACTTTTACGACTGCGGGACACAAATTGTCACAGACAGTAAGAGCTATTCTTTTCCGTCATATTCTTCGCATGGATCCTAGCTTTTTTGATTATTCCGAAAACCGTATAAGCGCATTAATGTCGTCATTAGTTGTCGACAGTGAAAAGATGAAGGATATTGGAGGATATATGGTTGGCGCATTTTTGAGCCCTGCAGCTACACTGATTGGAGGTATTGCAATTACTGTAGCTACGGAATGGAAACTCGGTTTGTTAATAGTGTTTTATACGCCGTTTCTACTTGTACAGGGAGTATTTCATGCGAGAGTGGCCTACTTTTCAAGAATCAAAGAACAAAAAGGATATGAAAGATATTCTGGGTACATATTTGAAAGCCTCTCAGGTATTAGGACAACAAAAGCATATAACATGGAAGGGCCGCTGCTGAAACGGTTTATGAAAGGAATTGAAATAGAACAGAATGAGGACCGAAGATCACATGTGTTTGCTGTTGCAGTTCATTCGGTTTCTAAAGGGTTAATAATGTACTTCTTGGGATTTTCGTTTTGGTACGCAAGTAAGCTGGTCAGCTTGAACGAAGGAACGGTATTTGCTTTGGTGATAGCATACTTGAGCATTGTACATAGCACTCAAGCGTCTATTTGGCTGTTTGCAGAGGTGAAATATTTTGAAAGACAGGCGCAAGCAGTTCGGAATATATCTAGAGTGCTGGATATTTCACCTGAACTAGATTCATGGTCACACCGGGGATTGGTATTAAAAATGGCAGATGCTGAAGGAAAAGTAATTTTGAAAGACGTGTATTTCTCATATCCCAGCCATTCAGATATTGGTATTCTTAAGGGAATATCACTCTATGTTCCACCAAAGAAAACTGTTGCATTAGTAGGGGTAAGAGGTGCGGGTAAGAGTGCCATTTTGGATTTGATAAAGAATTTTTATACTGTGAATTCTGGTGTTGTAAAATTTGATGGCGTTGACGTGAGATCTTTAAATGTATCGGAATACAGGCGCCTACTAGGTGTAGTGGATCAAGAGCCTCAATTTTATCTGTACGAAACTGTAGCCGAAAACATTGCACTCGCAATCCCACTGGTTAGAGGTCTTCAGATAACTGATGGAAAATATAACGGGAGCAACATCATGAGGGAACAGATAACCAATGCGTGTAAGCTGGCCAATATCCATGACGAAATTATGGGACTGGACCAAGGATATGAGACGCTATTTTATGAAACTTGCTTCAGTCAAAGTGAACTGACAAGATTGGCATTGGCACGCGCAATTGTAAGGGAGCCCAAAGTTGTATTGATAGATGGTATATCATGGACCGACTGTGACAAAGAGTTAAATAACGCTGTGAGAAGAGTTATATCCGACTACACAACCCTAATAGCTGGGCGAGATATAGCTGGCGTGTGTGATTTGGTTGACTGGATCTATATGATCGAGCAAGGTAGAATCGTAGAACAAGGGACGCACGACTTTTTAATTTCAGGGAGAAAGAAATATTACACACTAGTTGAAGAACTACTAAAATAGTAGGTATAGCCTACTAAATATACTTGTATGGTCAAATTATATTAAAAAAATGTGTTCTGACAATAGCCGTTCTTCATGGTAGTCTCAATTGGCGCGTGGTTGTGACCATTTAATTTATACCGACGTCGACCCGACGCGTCCTTTTTTTTTTTTTTTTTTT
>JAJLUR010000044.1:0-12060 GCA_030674225.1 Blastobotrys terrestris
GCGGTTGTGTTAGGATTTTTCATCAAGTCTCACCTATTTGGGATTGAAAAAGATCAATACAATTGTTATCCCTATAAAACCGAACTAGCCCGTTGACCGCTATAAGGTCTTCACAGTAATTTATTTGCGCAAATAGGTATATATTTAGTAGAAACGTGTACGAATATGTAGTTAATAAATGAAGTGAAATAAAAAAAATAACAACAATGCGTTCCCTCTGAATTCACATTCCCTGAGTTGTTCTAAGTTACCGAGAGTTGGGGTTCCAGTGTTTTCCCCGCCGTGCCTGCACACTAGGCCAAATTCAGTCTGGTTGGGGAAGCTGGCTTTGTTAGTTCCTAAGACATCCTACCTCTTGGCAAACAAAAAAAAAAAAAAATTATACAGTCCACCCTCAACTTGCCTTATTGCAACATGCGGCTAGGACTTTGGAATGTCACAAAGTCCCGTCTTATAACAACAGCTCACAATACAAGAAGATGGAATGTTGAACCCGAGAACAGGAGTAGAGTCAACTATATATATCCGTCCGCTACAATGAGCCTGTCAGGAAAGGGCAAGTATTAGAAACACCGTTGATCTCGCCTAAAATTTTCCACCGTATAAAAGCGGATATTAATGTGGGGAAATCCTGCCTGAACTCGATCGTTCGTTTTTGTCGTCTGAAACATCCTTTGACAAAATACCTGATATAGCCGAATTGAAAATATCCACTTCTTTGGTGATTTTGAATCCCTAATGTGAATTAAAACTTACAAAAGGGCAAAAAATTCACACGCTTTTTGGCCATCGAATAATTAGCTTAGACAGTAACCCCTGAGAGTAGCCACAACGGTTAGTGGCTTTCGCGTTTCCTCCGTTTGTTTGCATATATGCACTGTACATCAATTGTCAGCCGCGTAGGTGAGCGGCGCTGATTTGAAACACGGGCACATTGCATGTTGAAGAGGGGGGGATGAAATTTTTTCGGAAGGTATTGTGAACAGTCTTTCTTTGACGAAAAATTGGAATAACGGTACGTATGTAGTTTAACTTTCCAACGTAGAAAGGGTATTATTTCGTCCTTTGGTGTGGTAATGCGGCATTATTTAGCTATGTGCAGCGACGACAAATTTCTCCATCGTCCCCACTCAAATGAAAGAATATTTAGACAAAGATGCATCTTGTCTGATTCATTAAGGAAATATATATGGATGATCTTGTATCCTAATTAGGAACTCCACTATAGCACAACCCCCCCAAGGCTACCTATAAATAGTCCAAGTCCTGCCCTGCCAATTCCTCGTGTCCCAACTGATACTCCTGCTTTTCAAGAAACAAGAAATACTCACTCGTTTATAATGGTCTCCAAGTTGTTGTTCGTCTCGTTGGTCTCTTGCGCCATTGCGCAGGAATTTAGTGCCTTTACCACCATTAAAAGTACTTACAATCCATGTGAGGGCGTCCCAAACTGTATCATCACCGGTACCAATACTTACTATGGTACATCAATTGTTCCTGGCAGTGTAAGTATTATTGCCACGGATACCGGTTCCGCTCCAGTAGAAACTGGTTCTACCCCAGCGGAGACTTCGTCTGCTCCAGTTGAAACCGGTTCTGCTCCCGTTGAATCAGCTTCTACCCCAGAAACAACCGGAACAGCTCCACTCGAAACAGGAACAGCACCTGCAACTCAAATCCCAACAGGTAATGCTACCCAGCCAATTCAACCAACAACTTCCGGAATTGATCAAACAAACAATGTTGTCAAGACCGGCCTCAGTGCAGGTGCCATTGTTGTTGGAATTCTTGCCGCTATTCTCTAGTTAAACTTCCTTCTTTATATGCATTCCAGTTGTATATATATATTAGCCTTTATCGTTGAATCAAATAGTTTTTTAAAATATTTTCTTCTTTTTTTGTTTCCGCCCACAACTTCGGTCCCTATCTTATTTTGCTGGGGCTGTTACTTGAACTTCTCACTATGAACAGACAGTATGTCAACGCTCTGTCAGTTTTAATAATCGTTAACTACGCTGCTGGAGATAAGATTCAACAATATATCTCGACAAACTCTCTTACCCGATATGAGGCAAAAACCCTGATACAACATTACCGGTTGCAAACACAAGTGTTTTAACAAGTTCGGAATCAACATTCTGTTTTGCAACTCTGATGATAATAACTGTTCTATTACAATACCAGTACAAAGTTTGTCCAACGCTCTGGCAGTGCACCCAACAATCGCCAACAGTCAATTTGGAACCTTTCACTATTGATTATACAATGCGGTCCGTCGTGGACATCCCACACAACGGAAAATCCATCAAATATCAACAACACAAGCTTTCAGCGAGCCAAATGTCCAACAGACATTGAAAAGTATTTATCTTCCTTGAACACCACCTTAAAAGGGTAGTATCTTCTAGGGAAGATCAATCTCTAAAACCTCCTGGAACATGGCACTCATAGCACAAAGCATCAGATCCCTGTATTCCGGGCCCACAATTCCAACGCCTTAGACACGTATAAGAGCCCAAGAAAATGTAAGTATTCTTTCCGTAGCAAGATGCAATAAATGGTAATAACACTCTTTCGCCATCTTCGTAAGAACAAATGGACACTAATATATATGCATATATAATGTTGTATGCATACCTTTAGATAAATGTCGAACAAACGAATATGCATATATCATTTATCTTTTACCCAGACATAACTAGACCTCGTTCTATAAGTTATGTTAGTTCCTATGTCAATGAAGATCGATTGCTATGACAACGGACAGTCTATACAGAATGCGAGAGCAGTGGGCTGTTTTTGCTCGCAAGAATGGCGTTATGCTACCGCTGTGTTTTTTCACTCAGACGCACATCTCTCTCCAAGTATGAATACGATAATAGAATTAATGTCCTTTTCGACCTATCGACCACTAGTAATAATGTCGTCTGTTTACTACAGTAAAATTAATAACACTGGTCTCACATGCAGAAACTGCAAATAATGACGGACTAGAACTTAGCGAAGCCATAGCCACAAAAGAACGTCTTACGATGACAGGCGAACTCAAGCTCTTCCACATCACACGTAATGCCAGTGATAAGTTTTGCCAAACTCTCAGGCTTGTGACCCTGGGCAGATTCCTGAATCGCCTGCTTTATGCATCGTGGTTCTGCATGCGCATATGGGGACAAAAAATGACATCATCTATTTGGAACCAACATTTGTTTCATTCAAATAATAATAATAATAATAATAAAATTCGTTAAGCATTACAAGTCATCATTAATCCTTTCTTCTTCTCGTTCGCATTCGTCAAGTATATAATTTTCATAATTCTCAAGCGTTGATTGAATGTGAAGCTTGAAATTGATAATGGTGGAAATTGTTTTCTCCACATCGGCATTCAATCTATCTCTAGATGATTGGATGGAGTGTTTCAATTGATCATACTCGATTGCTACACTTTGACTTCGCTGATCAAGCTGTAATAGTCCCTGCTGAGATGTCACTTTCATCGAATGGAGTTCCCTTTCTAAACGTTCAATCTCAGCATTTGACGCGCTGGCGTCGGAATTCATTGTCTCATACAACTCGTCATAAGTGATCTTATCGGTATTTAGGCGTGCCTCAAGAGTCTCTACTTGGTCTTTCTTTTCAGATATAGCTTCAGACAACCTGTCCAGCAATTCCTGTAGCCGTATGGCCTCATCTTGAGCTTTATGTACCCTCATACTGATTTCTTGCCGATGATTTTGTAACGCAGGTCGGATCCCATGTTTCAAGTCCTTACCATTCAACAACCCATCCGGACGTTTACCTAAATTTGAATTACTTAGGGGATTATCCAGATGAATTTCAAGGTCCACAGACGATGAAGAAGTAGATATACCTATTCGATATAGTGACGAGGAGTAATGCTGCAGACTTTGCTCTAATGATTCCAAGGTTTTTTGAGCCGTCAGCTCCTTATCATTTTCGATGCTGGAAATTTCATCTAACCTGATTGCAATTGATTCAAGTGACTTGCCCAACTTTTCTCTTTCGGCGTTCATTCGATCAATATCTATTGGGGAAAGTCCCTGATCGGATATTTGGCTTTGCAAAGTTTGCTTTTCTTGCTCCAAGGTCATCAATTCCTTTTCAGAGGTTTCCAGCTCATAACTAATTTTTTCGAGCACAGAGGTCCATTTGACCTTACGACTTTCCATCGAATCAATATACGCTTTGAATTTGACAAGATCGCTTTCTAGAGCTTCGCCCTTCTTGTACAATGACGACAAATGGTCTGCATCTTTCGAAAGTCCTTGATACTTTTTTCTTTCCTGTTCGTTTTCTACTTCCAGTGCGTGTAATTCCTGATGTACACCTTGAGTGTGAAGTTCAAACTCTCGCTGCATTTCTGCGCGATACTCCGAGTAATCGTCTTCGTTGGCTAAGAAAGCCCCATACGATTTGCAAACATAACGCGTAAATATTTGATCCAAAACCATATCCTCGGTTTCTTCCACTCCCTCATATTGTTTGTTGTCGTAGATCTCAAGGGTTTGGTTTAGTTGAACCAGCCAGTATAACATGCCCATAAACACGGGCCAATTCTGACCACCCACAGCTGAAATTTGAGACTTGTTGATGGATTCCAAATATGGGTATTTTACAGTCTTTAGCAGGAAATATACCTCATGTTCAATTCCCTTTGTGAATCGGTAACCAGGATCCAACCGTTTGTACAACCATTGAAACATTAATACAAACTCCTTCTGAGTCGGAGTCTTTAGGGTTTTTGGTGTAAGCGGTTGCTTCATCTCGATCTCAAACTTGTTTTGTGAAAGATATTCATGTATTTCCTGCGATATCATCGCCTGATATTGTTTATCTCGTAGGGGCCTAGGATCTCGAGTGGGCACCGTGGAAGGGATTGTGGAATTTGACAGCTTATTCATTCCGAATGACGATTGACGTGAGTTTCTCATGGTACTGTTACTACCGGCACCGTTAGCGAAACCACTAGAATTCATAGGAGCCATACTCCGTCGTATGCTACCCCTATCGTTTCTACCACCATTCCCCCCACCACCACTTCCTCCTCCTAGCCCGACACCACCATTATAATAAGCGTTGTTATTACTCCGAGCCGGTGCAACAGCTATTGACTGCCGGTGACTACCTCCCCCCCCAGTTCCTGATGGAAGCATACTGCCCATCTGTTGGTTTGGGACTATTGAAGGCCGATAAGAAGGTCTTCTTAACGCCGATGACGGCTGCGGGATTGCAGACATGTTTCCGTCTACCGCTAAGGACAGCCGTGGTTGTTTGAATGAATTGTAGTCACTGTAGTTGCGGTTTCGTTTGCTCGAAGTAGGCGCGTTAGTGTAAAATGGATCAGCCATTTTTCGTCCCCGCTCTTTCTTCTTTCAAGTTGAATAAATAAATAAATAACAATAATATATCACTGTAGCTGAGTCCTGGTTTGGGAAAAGAGGTCCGTTGAAAATATATGTTACTGGGACCAGCTTTTTTGTTTACGCGTTGGCTCGATGACATCTTGTTGCCATGGCAACCACAAAATAAAAAATGTAAGCCGCAAGCGATTTTTGAAACTCATTTAAGACCTGATCATGAGTTGTAATGTAGCGCCATGAAACGAGGTCATTGCTTGACGAAGAAAGGGTATACCCAAAGAATACCATCAATAAGTGTGACTGTAGTCACGGATGAAAAATGAATAAGTATTATAATATAATAATGGTTCGTAGTAGATAGGACTTTGTTTATTTCAGTTCATCTTATTCGTACATGTTTTTTCAACTAATTTCTATTTCTACTAATAAGTACCTATTTACTCAAATAAACCACACTGGAGACCTTATACACATATACATAACGGCTACCGGGCCAAAATCGATTTGGAGGGCAATAATGTTTAATTGTGCTGGCCATATGCTTATACAGAGCTAATAGGGGACAAGGGGCGGTGATTATTCTATTAAAGTGGAAAAGGACTGTGTGAACCCCGGAGCACAACAAGAAATGCACGTATTCATAAGTCTATAATCCGTCATTGCCGAAACAACTATGATTCTTCGTCCGAATAGGTCTCATTATCTTGGAAGCAAAATTTATCCAACCGATAACCTTCTACAACCAATCAAAGCTGTCAAACTGAAAAGTAGCTATTTTCAACCATTGCGAAAGTATTTCCTTATACGCAACAAATTTATCCACAGCTTGTGACTATTCATCATACGCTGTTAATAATATTGTCAAACTCAGGGTTTCAACCAGTTTTATTTCACCTGTAGATAAGCATGCAAAAAGGGCTAGCGCTGTGGGGATAACTCCGACATCATCGCCCGCGCACGCGCCTGTCACCGTTTTGGTGATTATTTTTCAGCTGGGGACGAAAACCCGGAGAGTCGGAGGAAGCACGAAGGACCTTCTTAAATTTGTATTAGTATGCTACGACTTTTCAAGGGGCCCGTACGAACATACTCTACAGTGATGCCAACAGTTGTCAAAACCGTAGCCGACTTGAGACAATGGAGGATTAGCCAGATCCGCCAATCAAAAACGGTAGGAATGGTTCCAACCATGGGAGCACTTCATCAAGGTCATCTAGATTTAGTCGCTAGATCGTTAAAGGAGAATGACAATACGGTGGTTTCAATATTCGTCAACCCGTCCCAATTCTCGCCCACCGAAGATTTAAATACTTATCCCCGAACTTTAGACAGTGATCTCGAAAAGCTGGCAAAGTTGTCCAATCCAAATTCGAACATTACCGTATTTCTGCCAAGTGTACAAGAAATGTATCCTACCGGAATCACTTTAAATGTTGAAGATCAGGTAGGCGCATTTGTCGAAGTCAAAGGTTTGAGTAGTCAATTGGAAGGAGCTGTTCGACCCCATTTTTTCAGAGGGGTTGCAACAATAGTGACTAAACTACTAAATGCAGCCTATCCAGACAAAGCGTATTTTGGACAAAAAGATGCTCAACAAACTGTAGTAGT
Source organism: Blastobotrys terrestris (assembly GCA_030674225.1). NCBI lineage: Eukaryota > Fungi > Ascomycota > Dipodascomycetes > Dipodascales > Trichomonascaceae > Blastobotrys > Blastobotrys terrestris. Next base: position 6,990 of record JAJLUR010000044.1, read on the forward strand.
CACCCGTATTGTAAAGGATCTTCTTATGCCGACAGAAATTGTCGTTGTACCTACAGCACGTGAGTCCAATGGATTGGCAATGAGCTCACGTAACAATTATTTGTCCGAAAAAAGCCGCGAGAAGGCTGGCATTTTTTATACTGCCTTGAGTGCCGGTAAGGAGTTGTACGAGTCCGGCGTCACATCTAGAGATGACATTTTAGACAAGATTTATAAGGTTCTATCTCCTTATACGAACCCTGAAAGCGACTTTCCAATTGACATTGAATACGTCGCGTTATCAGATAAGCAAACTTTGAAAGACATAACACACGTTGAACCAGGTTCCGGGGCGATTCTGAGTGCTGCTATTAGGGTACCCAATAAAGAAGGCGCGCAAACTAGAATCATTGACAATATCTTCTTGAATTGAGAATGATATACGAAAAAAAAAACATAAAAAATAAAATGAAACAACTGAATAAATAAATAACAATAAAAAGAAAATGCATTAGTAAAAAAATACCTTTAAATACCCCGTTTTCTTGCACGCGATTTATTCCCCGGAAGCACAACCGTAGACTTTCTGCTCTTTTTCCTAAATTGCGACTTGCCGTTTTCCTCTTCACGTCGTTTCCCTTCTTCATACGCTTGCCGATCTTTTTCGATTTGAGCCTCTAAAATCATCCTCTTTGAATGTTCCTGCTCCGTTGTTCTTTTCTCCCGGGTAGAATATCCTCGCTCCTTAACAGAGAAAAATACTCCACCAAGATCAGCAAGCCAAAACGGGTCAACAGCAGTCACCGTAGACATGTATTGTTTAGACGTGAGAATCAATTCATGATAAATCACATAATCTGGCAACAAACCAAGGCCAGACAATGCGGACGTTGGATGTAGTTTCATGGGAACACTAGTTCTCAAATTGATATATTCTCCAAGTCCTTTGGCTTTAGCGGCCTGATGGAAATATCCAGTACATATGCACTTTCGGACTACATCCCAATCTCCACCGCATGACATGATCGGTGTTTGTTGCCCACGCTCAAGGATATGAACTAGTTGATCCCTTACTTCTTTGGCGCGCCTGAGAGCTTTGGCATGCAAAAAATGACGCCCGCACCATGAGTCCGATTGTCTGTTTGACTTCCACTGGTTGTAAACATGCAATAATGTTAAGTGATCTGACTCCGCAACATAAAACTTTTCTCTTGCAGCATCCGACTCTTCTTGCCTTTCTTTCGGGCGATAAAACACAGTTGGGACAGAAAGCATGGAAACAATGGTGAGAATTTCCTCCGAGCAGCCATAATCTACAGAACTGATGATAAGCTTGGACAACGATGGGTCCATAGGAAATGACGCCATTTTCTTACCTATCGGCGTTAAATATCCAAGATTATTCAATGCCCCTAAGGACCACAGCTCGTACAGACTTGCAGTTATAGTCTCGGTAGGTGGAGGGTCCATGAAGTCAAACTGTAGCAAATCATCAACGCCCAGCGATTTCAACATTAACAAAGCGTTTGATAGGTTGGTCCGCTGGATCTCCGGAATAGCTTGAGGATACATTTCTTCCTCTTCTGCACGCTCGGTATAAAGTCTATACGCCACACCTTTCCCGGTCCTACCCGCTCTGCCAGATCGTTGTCCAGCATTCGCTCGAGAGATTGGAGTAATCTGAAGGGCATCCATCCCCATTTTGGGATTATACACTTTTAATTTCGAAAAACCACAGTCCACGACGTATGAAATACCATCTACAGTAAGTGATGTTTCTGCGATATTGGTTGCAACGACGACTTTTCTTGTTCCCTTAGGGGCCGGACGAAAGATTTTAGCTTGCAAATCTGCAGGCATTTGTGAGTATATTGGTAGGATTTCCAACGGCGATGGCCTATCAAGTAACGCAAGGCGTTCTGCCAAAATATCACAAGTAGCCTCAATATCTTCCTGACCTGTCATGAATACTAGAATATCCCCGGAACCTGATGATAGATGAATTGAGAGAATTTGTTTCACTGCTGCATCGACATAATCATCAACAGGTGAACTCGTATGATGTACATCAACTGGGAAGGTTCTTCCTGGGATCGTATATTGAGGAGCACCTCCGTAAAAATATGAAAACCGTGATGCATTCATTGTGGCTGATGTGACAATTAATTTTATATCCCTCCTTCGCATCAAAATCTTTTTGAACAATCCCATCAAAATGTCGGTATTCAATGCTCTTTCATGAGCTTCGTCCATAATAATACAAGAGTATTTATCCAAATCTGATTCTTCCAAAGTTTCGTTAAGCAATATACCATCCGTCATATACTTAATTTTGGTAGCCTTACTTGTACAATCCTCAAAACGAATCGAGTAGCCTACCTTGTCCCCTAATGGAACTTCCATTTCTTCACTCACTCGTTTTGCTACGCTCATAGCAGCGACTCTTCTTGGCTGTGTACAGCCTATCAGTCCTCTTTCTGCGTATCCATCTTCGTATAAGAATTGAGTTAATTGAGTCGTTTTCCCAGAACCTGTTTCACCAATAACTACAATTACTATAAAAATCATTAGCCATAGATTTAATGAACAAATAGAGGTTTTTTTGACTTACCTTGATTATCACGTATCACCTTTAATAACTCCTCTCTTACTGCAAATGCAGGCAAAAACTGTCTTTGTTCTCTAAGAGTCCTTTCCGTTGCAAATTCACTCGTACCTTTATCATTGCTGAGGAAATCAGAAAATTTGTTACTGACTATTCTCTCCTCTTGTTCACGGTTTTCACCGTCTAAATTTTCTTCCTTAACTCCCATCACGTTACCCAATGTGGTTCCTGCCAAACTAGCGGCGGCTCGAGATTGCCTCTGTCGCTCTCGTTGTTGCCGTAATTCCTTCACTAGCTGGCTTCCTCTCCGAGAAGACAGCGCCAAATCTCCCTTAGGTTCTTTGACAGCCGAGATAGGCTCTTTCTGTCTAGTGAATATCTGTTTCCCATCAAGAAAAGGGGGCGTAAGATTATGAACAAACAAATGTACGCGGTTTTCATTATCTTCAGCAAAATCTTCATCAACAGCACTTTGCCCTACAATTCCAGACGTTCTCATACGATTTTGCTCCCATCTTTCAGAATCCCTTTGTCTTTCAGCAGCTCTTGCCGAAATTCGTTTTTGCATTTTACTTTCCAATTGCTGTTCGACCTCTGGCTCAATGTATCCACTGTCGTAAAAAGGATTATGAGAATCCTCTCCTGCAATGTGGCCAAACTCCTCGCCATTATACCAATCTCGATCTAAAGCTGCTAATGACTCTTCCTCGTATTTTAGTCCATTATTGTCTCCTTCCCCTGTCTCTTCTTCCTTCTTAATGCGATTATTATTGTTCTGGAATCGTTTTTTCCGATTGCCATTCTTAATATCGTTGTTCTCAAAATTGGAGCCATTTTGCAGACCTGGTGGAGAACTCGGCGGTCTCTTCATAGCCCTCCTCAATCGAATTTGTTCAAGCTTTTCACGAGCCTTCGCAGATAGCTTGGCGTCAGAATTCCCACCGTTCGTAGGCTCTTCTTTTATTATGCTTCTATCTGAACCATTTCCCGGGGAGTTTTTGACCCTAAACGGTTGAAATCCCCGTTCGTTAAACCTGTCACGATCACCATATATCCGACGCAAAAAATCATCGTTGAAATTACCGAATATCTTGCAAGCAGTTATAAACTTATCGACTGAAGGCTGCGACTTTGCCATGCTTATAACTTGCTTTGCCAAACCTTCATTCACCGTGCTCCTATTCAGTTGGTCTGCTATCTGGAATGCAACATCACGAATGTATGCATCTGTATCCATTCTGACAAACGAAGTCGACAATATTTAGCACTGATTGATACTAGGAACTTGGGTGATGCGGCGGAGTGTAAATCAGTTTATCGTTCTCAATTTTACCCATGGTTTTTGCGGCGGGTGCGGTCCCAAAAAATTTCAAATTTCGGTCGTTAAGTGACATACTGGTTTCAACATTATTCGAAGATGCTGGCAGGAATTAGAGCTAATAGCAGATCGTTTATCACCGGAGTTCGATTTGCTTCCAATAAGGCGAAGCCAGTGAGCCGGGCTCGTAAAGTCATTCCGACTAAATTCCCTACAGAATTCAATCCAATACGATCGGCATCCAATCCACGGATTCAAAGACCAAAAGGTTTAGTTTACGATCCTGCACCGTCTGCACCAAACCCATACGAAACTCCTGCTGCATTTTTACCCCAAGAAGATACTAGACAGGTCAAAAAAGATGATAAGCCGTATGAAGACATTAAGTATATGCCGGAGTTGAAAAAAAGAACAGCAAAGAAATACAGTTTAACGGAAGAGGATATGATTGAAATCCAGAAACTGAGAAATTCAAATCCAGAAAAATGGACAAGAAAAGCGCTTGCTGAAAAATTCAACTGTTCTCCTTTTTTTATCTCCATTGCATCTACTCCACATGCTGAACGACAAAAGGAGATGGACCGAAGATTGAGTGTGATCAAATCCTTGTGGAACGAGTCTAGGTATAGGTCTAGGCGAGACAGACAAAGACGACGCCAGTTATGGTTGCGTGATGCCCAATGATGTGTATATAGTGAGTCTTATAACTATAAGATTATCCTTTTTTTTTTTTTATCTGACTGTTATTTATGTTCATTCTAAATCGACTCCGGAAAGCCTCCGAGCATATGTCGGCGAAAGAATAAAAAGACAAGACAAAAGTATTCATATGCCTTAAAAAAATGTGTTCCGTTCAAAATTTGCCTCGATAAAGAATAACTCAGATAATCTATATGCATAGTTTTACTCGATTACGTAGTGATAGGGAAGAGTTCCCTATATGCATAGCCATACCATATTTATGCGTACTTCGGCAGGAAGACGCTGAACCCACCATTTCAGTTTAGAAAATTGTGAATCAACAAGGAAAGAAAGTGATATGCACATAGTGTCAACTACGTCCTCACCGTTCCCCGTCCAGAAAATTGGAGTTGTAGGGTATGCATACTGAAGTATACATACTTGATTTATGGGTTTTATTATATGCATATGGCATACGCATATGCATG